>CAUYRT010039297.1:0-50158 GCA_963574885.1 Lepilemur ruficaudatus | reverse complement strand
CCAATTAATTTCTTTCTTTCTATTTATAGTAGAGACGGGGTCTCACTCTTGCTCAGGCTGGTTTCGAACTCCTGACCTTGAGCGATCCGCCCGCCTCGGCCTCCCAGAATGCTAGGATTACAGGCGTGAGCCACCGCGCCCGGCCCGGTTGGGTGTTTTTGTCACTAACCGTCTGCATTGCTCGAGGCATTTGTGATCCACTGGACATAGCTTGCAGGTTCCCGTCCCTTCCTGCAGATGGCAGCATGGAGTAGTGGTTAAGCCCAGGGACTTCGGAATCAGATTTTCTGGCTCCAAATCGCTTCCCTGCCACCGACTAGCTGTGTGACCTTGGGCAAGTTATTTAACCTCAGTTTCCCCATCTATACAATGGGGAGACTAACAAATACTTAACTCACAGATTTGTAAGAGGTCTTTCACAAAGAGCCTGGAATATAATTGGCGCTTCCTAATTCTTTCCATGCCCAAGTGGGATGGGAAACTGCAGCTCTCTGCAGTGACTTAAATGCTATGCTCTGACAGTCCAGTGACTTCTCCGCAGACAGCAGGACACGGCAGGGAGGGAGGGGCATTGCTTTCTGGTTGTGATTTCTAAAGGCAGCAACATTTCTGAAAGAAAACCAATGCTTGCCCGCTGCTCGCTGGTTCTGTAGGTATTGATTAGCGTCACAGGGGCGGGGCTGGGGGTACTGTTCTAGAAACGCTCACTTTGATCCCTCAAATAAATGCCCCCCAGGCCCTGCTAGGAAACTAATTGGGAGTTGATTCTGATGCATAAATGTGCCGCGGCCGCCTGAGGAATTGACCACGCCGGCAGATGGCCGGAGCATGAGAAACGCTCTGTCGTGGCCTTCTGAGGGGCCCATCAATAATAGATCCCGCCAGCCCTGGGAGAGGGAAGCGTTTCTGCGGCAGGTATGAATTATGGATGCCGTTTAGGGTAATGCGGATCTATCTCAAAGGTTCCGCTCAGTTTATGTGCTAGTAAAAGCCGGCAATTTGCTTGTGTTCCAGCTATAATTTGCGCTGCATTAAGGGACCCTCCTTTCCATAATGGATGTGCGGTTGGACGCAGGCGCAGTCGCGCCCCGAGGGTGAGGCCTGAGGCTCGGAGCGCAGCCAGGTGTGGTCCTCGGCAGCCAGTCGCAGGGTCCTCTGCTGTGGATGACCGGTGGGTGCCTCAAACTTTTCCCCAAGGTCCTGGGAAGACACCACACTAAAACCCGTCAAATGCAGTTGATGTATGTCCCGAGAAAAGCACAGAAAGAAAACATATGGGCTGACAGGCAGGACAAAGACATTAGCAGTCTTGCAAGAGAAGCCATAGACTGGGTGGTCTGAACCAGCACGGATTCTGGAGCAGGACTGTCTAGGTCTGAATTCTGGCTGTGCCATTTCCTAACTGTGTGGCCTTCTGCAAATGATCCAGCCTCTCTGTGCCTCAGTTTCCTCCTCTATAAAATGGCAATAACAGTACCAACCGGTTATATGCTGAAGTCAGAGCAAGCACAGGAAAGCCAACTGTTTAATTATCAGCAATTTGGTGAGCTGGTTGTTAAATACAGCCTGTATTAAAAATTAAATTTCATAAGCTTGCAGTTAAAACCAAAGGTAATAAATACTCGAAACTCATCAATTCCTAATTATTTCATTCCATTTTATTATTATCTATGTTCTTGAGGCTATTTATGTCTATTAGTGGTACATGATGCATCTTCCCAGTGATATACGATACGCATCTCTTCCCACCTGTGGGGTTCGTGACATCACATTGATAGCTTGCAACTTGCCATCGTGGGAGCATTCACACGAGGGACATTGGCAAATGCTGCAAATCAGGGCTTCTTCCCCGAGAACTGGTTGTTAAACTTTTAAGAGCACACACTGCTAGTCCTGACCTAATAACAAAGTTGTCTGGAGGATTGAATAGTTAATATGTTTATAAATTGCTTAACACAGGGCCTCACACATAGTAAGCACCATATAAAAGTTTGCTATTGTTATTTTCATAGATTTTTACAAGTTTTTCTAGCACAGATCAAATGGTCACTGTGTTTGAGCAAAGCCCTCTAAGGAACCATGACGTTTGTTTCCCTCCCAGCTCCTGTGATCCGACAGCCTAAAGAAAGACCTATTAACTCTCTCCTAGGGCGAGGACAAACTAAAATTTGGAGGGAAAATTAGGTTTAGGTTTGCGTGTTCTTTTTAGCTTTCCAAAGTACTTTCCTTTAGTGTGGGCAAATGGAATGGTGGGATGACTTTGGTTAGGAATGGGATTCTGGCTCTCTTACTAATTTGAGCAAATTATTTCATGTCTTCAAGCTTTGACTTCCTCAGCTGCTATTAATGAAAAAAGGGTAATAACAGCTGCTTCATGGGTTTGTGTGGTAAAGGTGCTATTAGGGCCAGTATAATCTCTGAAACGCGATTGCCTGTGTTCAAATCCTACTGTTAGCATTTGCTGGCCCCAAAACCTTGGGAAAGATCTTTACTTTCTATAATCCTTATTATAGAAAGGATTTTCTATAATCCTTTCTATAAAATTGGGGTAATAATACTACTGTTTTTTGGTTGTTGGGAGAAAAAACAGGGTAATGTACTTAAGGAGTTTAGCATTTTACCTGCATACAGTACGTGTTTAATAAATATTAACAGTGACCATAGCTACTACCTGGCAATGATGCCTCTCACCACCCCTAACAACCTGGGTGGTTCAGGCTGATCTGGATGGCTGGCTGGGGGAGGCTCCCCTGTTTCTTCTCTCTTGGATATATCTTCTTCCTAAAACTATGCCTGGCCTTAGAGCTTGTGACCTTCCCACCCTGAGGATGAGTCCTCTTGGACAGAGTGTAATCAAGTCGTGTACTCCAGCTCACACCTTGGGTAAATTCCTTAATCTCCATGAAACAAACCACCCAGAGCTGTTGTGAGGATTAAATGGGATAGCATAGGTGCAGCGGGGCAATGCACTAGGAGTTTCATAGGACTGAATTGTGTCTTACTTTCTCAGTTGGGTGTTCATCAGAAAAGGATGAGATGTTCTTTCTCGTCTCTTGCCCAGGAGGACAAATGGGTCTCTGTGTCCTTCAGGGTTGAGTTTGTACTGTCTACAAGTGAAGAGTTAAAAGATCTTTTTCCTTAAGCTTTTGGGCCTCAGCAGTCAAGAAGGAAGGAAAGAAGAAAGAGAGAAAGAAAGAAAGAAAGAAAGATAGAAAGAAAGAAAGAAGGAAGGAAGGAAGGAAGGAAGGAAGGAAGGAAAGGAAAGGAAAGGAAAGAAAGAAAGAAAGAAAGAAAGAAAGAAAGAAAGAAAGAAAGAGAGAGAGAGTTGTGGCTCCCTAGAGAGCTTTGATCAAAAGCAGTGCCTGTTACATTCAAAAATCTACTCTGTCAAAGTAGTCCAGAAATATTTTTAAATCAAGTTTTCTCCATCTTTATTTAGCTTCATTCCTTTGTCCATATCAAAAGAGAACTGCATCAATGATAACATGACCCAAATCATAGCCCTCTTGTCTTTAAAATCAAGAGGCTTCCTAAGTGGACAGTAAACTTAATTGTTGAGCTGCACTGCCCCTTCTTTGATGGAACATGGATCCATATGAGAAAAACACTTTTTTTTTTTTTACATTTTTTCCACTAACATAGAAAAAGACCTAAAAAGAGGAATTGCTTGGATTGTGTTTACATTTAAAAACTGAAAGCCTGCTTGAAAACAACAAAACAAAACAAAAACTACTAAAGTGAATACATAGCAGTACAGCCATTCAATTCAATGGGAATAAATTGCAAAGAATAATAAAAACTTTGGCAGAATGGAGATTTTGTAAACATCACGCAACTTCATGAAAAAGAACATACCCCTAAAATAACAAAAACTTGTCAGTGCTCTAGTATGACAAGGACCAATCCAAAACAACTGCAAATGTAAGGAAATAGCTATACCAAATGTACTTACACCAATTAAGCTCTGGAGCAGTTACTGCTCTCTTCAAAGGTCACAATGTTCAATATGTGCCCATCGTCAAAATGACTGCTCTTGCCAGGACATAATCAGCATAAAAGCCATAGTGTTCCTTTTCTTAATTGCAAGTTGAAAATCGATTAATTATTCCTTTCACAGAGTAGAAACACTTCAAAAAAATCTGAATTTGATCTATATTCATCATTGTGTTTTAACCCAAAAGTTATGATTCCTCTGGTGTCAACAAATGTTTATTTAACTTATAGAAGATGGTTATTTAGGGGTCCTAAATCTAGTAAAGTGTGTTTAAGTCAACAACTGGCCTCGTGTAGTTTGCCAGGTTTTGATCTGCTAACAGCCTGTAATGACTACTGTATCCATTAAGAACATAAATCTTTCCACAAACAACATAAAAGTAAAATCAAGCAAAATATATTAATTTAGTAATCACTAAACATGATCCTGCACACTGCTGTTAGTTATGCCATACATGCTATATGTCTTGTGCTTTGTTCACTTCAGATATTTTCAAAATAAAGCGTTTACTTTCAGATTTAACTCAACCTTAGCATGTTTCTGGGCTATCTCCTCTTCCCAGCAGTGAATGCTCATAAAAATAAAATTTAATATTAGAATAAGCAAAATATATCTAGACAGGTAAATATGCTGACATTTTATAATGCACTGCAAAGCCTAATTAGTTATTTTAATTTTCAACATATTTGAATTGTATACATCATTTACTGTTCCTTCCATTAATGCAGGTTAGTTGAGTTAACTGTGTAACAATAAAACTTTACCTGTGCAATCTAGAAATGTGACAGTAAGAATGTGACTAGTTCTTAGATCACTACTTTCCCCTTAATAAACAGCCTTGCACATAATAGGTACTTATTAAATATTTGTTGAAATGAAGCGACAAATGAATTGAACCAGGAAATATATATTATATACATGTTATATGTTCAAACTGAATATTCTAATTGGGTTATAAAGTGAGACTTAAAGCTTGTGTACTATGCATAAAATGTACCAAGCAGTATTTTTTTTCTATGAATGAACTCCCCTTTTGTCTTCCTCAAATAATAACCTAGAGGGCACTCATAAATTTTTCCATAAAACAAATTTAAAAGTTTAGCAGATTAAAGGCTATTTTTCCAAGCAGCAAGCTTAACATTAACATTAAACATTTAATTATACATGTTTGCAGATAATCTTATTTTCCAAAGTTATTTACATTTAAATATAATACATTTAAGGGTCAATGTATTCTGAACAAAAAAGATAACTCTCATCTCTGTTTTAATCTTTGTCATAATATTATATAGGAACACATGCAAAGCAAATAAAGCTCTAAGCTTGAGGATGTGACAAGTTTAAAACTCTATGATAAATGAAAGAAAGGTTTTTAACATAAAGATGTTTAAATACACAGTTGCACATTTGGATGTGCAATTTTCATGGATTTATTAATTTTATGAATTTTAAGGATTCATATCCCTTGTAATAAATATATATCAGAGAAAAAATAGTAAAGTCAATTAACTCTGATCATTTATAAATGCAAATACCTGTTTTATTTCAATCTCCTTTGATGTGTACTTTATAAATAAAATATAAATAACATGAGTACACTCTGAATTCATAAAACTAAAATATCTTATTTTATATCTGAACAACTTAAACTATTTTTAGTTGGACTTTTCTGGTATAATTCTAAAGACTGAAAAAGAGTCTGGTGTTTACTGATAAACCACATGAAACAGATATGGGAAAGGAAATTTAAAAATTATTCAATGATAAATATGGCAAAAGTTTGTAATCTCAAAGATTTTATAATTCAGTAAATATAACAGGGGGGATAATATAGCTTGTACGTCCTAAGCTAAAGAGAGCATAATGATAGAATGTGAGGTCCATGAAAGAAGAGACTTTTGTTCACTTGGTACACAGCACCTAGACCATTGCCTGGCACCACATAGTATAAACACACGCGCGCACACACACACACACAAGCTATCATAGCAAATCTAACCATGAAAGATCAAAATGGTTGTGAAGAGGTTTTTTAAATTTTTATTTATTTAAATCCCAAAAATTAAGTGGATAGAAATCAATTTTCCAAATGTCTACAGATTAAAGACAATACAGCAAAAAAGATACTGGGGTCCAATATGTCCTCAGGAGAACAGTTCTAGGTAAAGTTAACTTGAGTTTTTGTTATTAAACTCCCTCGGATTAAACTCAAGAAGGGAACCATATCATAAAGCATACCACCCTACTGTCCGTAGTGTTATACATACAGAGCAAGTCTTCAATGTATGTTTATTATCCTTTCGGAATGATCAAGGCCTTAAATATATATATAATAACATTTTATGGATGGCCATATTAAAGTTTTTATATAGTTTCTCTAAATTTAACATGCTTTAATATGGCATTAAACTCATGATTCTTAAAGTCAGTACTGTGTTAATTGCACCTATGTACCCTACTACCAAAAGCCATTAATAGATAGTATAGTCACTTATGATATGTTTTTTAAATGTTTTCACTTCAATATAGCAAGGTATCTGACAATGGATACATAATGTAGATAAAGCATTAACAGTATAATAATAAAAATAAATTTACCAGAATATTGCTTGTGATGATAGCATTATACTTTTTTAGACAAACGTGAGAGACAAACTTCTTTCAAAATAACTAAAAGCTCAGAATCTAACATATTGCTGTAAGCTATAATGGTTATAACTGTTAATCCAATACACCTTTTATACAAACCCATAAACACATGAGTGGAAAAATAGCACAGATGTTCATCTCTAATGCAATTTCCATTCAATTTCCTAAGTGCGGTCCCTGTGTGCAAACTAGCTTAACGTTATGTTTAGCTTGCAAATTCTTTTAATAAATAATGAATGCAATAAAACTAGGAGATCAATGGCAAGCTGAGAAATCATAAAAAAAGCCTTTTGTGTTCAGGCTGTTGCCCATTTCAAACTTTAATCTGGAGACAGATCAATATTACTTTTTTTTCTTTTTAAACCATCACATAAATAGCAGATAGACTAAATGTAGCCTAAATGCTGTTACCAGCTAGCAGTTGCCAGCAACCTGATAAGATCATTGGACACAATTGCAATTGAATGTTTTATACCTTAACATACACACTACATTATACACTATTAAGCAGTCAACTTGTTTAAAAATAAAAAGGTTGTATAGCAATAAAAATAATGTGGTTCATTATTTTTTTAAACTTTCCTGTACTATATATTTTTTCCAGTATTATAATTACAAAGTTTTCACCACAATTTGCTCCAATAAACTAAGTAATTGTAATTGTAATCGGTCAAAATAGTACACAGACATGAGTAGTTTCAACCTCAGGGGTGCTAGATAAAAGAAAATTTTACTCTTCAAAATTAATTACACCTGAAAGAACTAAGGTAGTCCTTTAAATGGGTGGTGGGGAGGATACTTCATGAAAATTTGCATTTTCATTGGAATGGGTTTTAAGATTATTCAGGGAAAATTAAATTATTCTTCTTAAAATGTATTTGTGTTTCTATTAACAGGCTCTAGAAAGAAAGGAGGAAAACCCTCTTCTTACCAACTCATTTTGGATAAAAATGCATTTACTGTTTGAAAGCAAGATCAACAGCAATTAGTGCAAATAATTCTGATAAGAGGAATGAATGTGTGTGAGTGGTATATGATTGTATTGATTCAATAAATGTAAATTAGGTCCCTAATATATACATAATACTAAGTTTAATTAACTTTTACAATGAAAATTACTGGAGTTCAAAACTACTCAAAAATTATTCTTATAAACCCAAGGTTTTGTTTTATGTAACAAATTCACTTCTTTTTTAAGGATATCAGGATAGGGACTGATGAAGATATCAATTTGCTCTTTAAATATATTATATTAAGTTTTGCACAAAACAATTTGTATTACATCTTAAATTCACAGTCTCAATATTTTCCCCAATTATAATACATAAATTTAGCATTAAAGGGGGATACGGTGAGGATTCACGTGTTCTAATTTAAACAGAATTTGAAAAAGAAAAGTTAACTGTTGCCCATAACTTTATTGAAGTTCATTATAAACTTCTCTTTAAACTCTACCATTAGATCATAGAATGTATCCTAAGCTTCCAAGATTAGCCTAACACTGGAGATAAAATTTTTATTGAAGACTTTGAGATCTAAACAGTATCATTTAAAAGTGTTTCCTGTTTTTCTATTCTAATAGAGGTAACAATAAAATTATGATTAAAGAATACTGCAAAGGCCTGCAAAGAGGATCTTCTAAAGCTGATTTTTTAAAAAATATATATATTCTTCAGAAAGTTGAACAAGAGAAAAATTGAACCTCCTTTTTAAAATTTTCATTTTCAAATATCAGACATTAAAAAGTTATATTTTCTACAACATTAAATTCAAAATATTTCACATCAATTGACAGCATTGTTCCTCTCCCCAAATCAAGGTAATAAAGTCATGGATTAAATAAAATATGGCAGTTATGATATTTAACGAAGGTAGGTAATAAATTTCACTAGAGATGTATCAAAGTTCCTTTTGGTATGCATATGCTTTCCTATAGTCTAAAAAATTAAAGTAGCATTTATTGTTACTGAATGATTTATGATTTACAAATAATTGCCCGGAATATAAATAACTGAAATATACAAAAATGAAATAAACTTTTCTAGCATTTTCAGAAAGTGAGGAAATGATGAATACACAATGGACAGGCTGTCTCCTTCCTACTAAAAAAAAAGATTAAATCTTGAAGGATTTCTAAATCCCTTGGTAAGAGTATATTGCAGCTGCATTAAGCCAACAAAAAGCTTATTAGTAAGGATTTAAAAACTAACACCCTTCTGTAATCAATTTGGATACAGTATTATTCTATTTATAGTGACACTTTCAATGTGTCCCAATCATATATTACTAATTTTCATTTTTCCTCCTATGATTAAATATTAATGTGGAGGCACTATTAAGCAGCTACACTATATTTAGATTCTAATATATTGATTTCCCCCATTTTGGAATAGTTAACAATATAGCATGACTATTAACAATCTTTCCCATGAAGAATCTTATGATTGGTTTGATAATTTTCTCAGGTTCCTGAGTACAATAAAATAAAATAAATTTAGTTGTTCTAGCAGAAAAAGGGATGCTGCCACTTTAAAAGCTTCAATCTCTTTGACATTGCTGGCAGTGTATGGGAACATTAATGCATCTGTCATGATAACAAGCTAAGAATAACATCTAGACATCAAACCGAGCAGAGAATCCATCTGAAGTGATTCATTCAGATCTGTCTCATTGATTTATTAAACACAGGGCAACATCTGCAGCCTCACAGAGCCGCTTGGTGAAATTAATGCAAGATCAATTCAAATGGAAAAAAGTGTAAAGGAGATAAATCAAAACACAATTTGCATGCAGTTCCACAATCAGGCTTATTGGGTGCAAATGCTCAATTTCCCTTCCAAAGCAAATGTGTTTAAATGTTGTTTTATCTTTTTAGAATTGTGTGATCCGAAGTGACAGTGAAGAGTTTTGCAGGTTGAGATGGTGAAAGGGAAAAAAAGGAGGAAAAAATGCTATCAAAGACCTTTTGAATATGCAACAAGAATATCATTAATACCTAATTGTGTTGCTTTTGGGAAAAGGCTTGATGTCTTTTCTCCAAAAACATAATATTTTCAGTCTTGGATCAATTATGGTGGTTTTAATATATATTTGAAATGTATAGAGTTGGATGAACCCAAATCATTTGTGTCTTTAAATGCATAAGATAAAGTGCCACTGGAAATCTAGATCACCAGCTGAAATATAATATAGTGTGACTATGGCTTCTCACAATTATATTTGCCTGCTAGAAACATTTTGAAAACATCTAGAGATTTCATTAAGACAAAATAAGTTTACTTAAGAAATCATCAAATAATTCAGAGGTATTATCTTCTATGGGTTTTAATTAGGAATTTCCTGTGTAAAATTACAGAAAACATTAATGTTTGAAGTCCATCATGTCCTAATTATTTATTGGCATTCATATGCTATACATTGAGGATAATATACATAAAAATCCAAAGATGTACTCCACAATGTCATGCATCATTTCTTTAGTAGTATCCATCACCTAATAAATGAGTGTTCGAGTCAAATATGAATACCAGGTAAAGTATTTAGATAAATATAAAAACAATTGGTTATGCAGAAGTATACAATGAAAATGAATGTACACATGGACGTTCTGTGCATTGGCATATGGTGGGATTGCTTTAATTATAATCTTGATACCATTCCTCTAAAAAAGAGCATTGTTGACTATGTGACCACTTTTAACAGACAATATATTTCCTCATCATTCTATGAAATAAAAAGTTTGCACTTACTACCCTGATTCATTTCTAAAACCTTTCTATCATTTCTGAATATGTAAACGATAGAAAATATTAGCGCAGGAAATTCATTCAAGTTCTCCGAAAATCTGATGTTGCATAAATTTACTGTAAATGCAAAACATCAATTTTCAAAGTAAATTATGTTACTCTTTGTGCATTATGAACTATAATGCATTCATCAAGTGTGAATACAAACCTAAACTCATTGAGTGCTCACAATAATCATACTTCCAGTATTTGAAAGTATTTTAAAATGTTGTAAAAGTCATAATCCTCATGAAGTTATTCTAATATCAAAGCACATTTATGGTCTATTTACATACTGTCAAAATGACAATAAACTACAATTGGACCATTTCAAATTTTAATTTAAAAACTGAATTTTATTCTTTTCAATATATTTTGAATCACGTCTCCAAATATATTATTAAACTGTTTTCTTAATCATACATTCTTGTTTCTTCAAGCATCCATTTTAACTATACTTTAATGGCTGAATAACATTTAATCACTTAGTCCTCAAACAAAATTAATTGCCGATCATGAATATGATGTTACTTTCACAGAGACAGGTAAACGTAAAGAGATAACACTAAAATGTGTAGATTGATTTTCACATTTAGCGAAACTAATTTTTTAATTTAATATTTTAATGCTACATTAAATTTTAGAGAATTCAGTAAGGAAGATTCATTGCATAAGAGTAAAAATTTTAGACATTTGGTTTTTGAATCTGCCTACTTTCTCTGGTATTAAAAACTCCAAGTTTTCTTATACAAGAAATGAAACAAAAATCAGAGTGCTTTATCTGCAAAAACAAAAATCTAAAACAACATAATTTTTCTCATTTGTCTTTGGGTCTTTTATCATAATTTTCTTAATAATCCTCAAAATAATACCCTATAATTAATTTCTGAAGTTAAAGGGCATGAAGGAAAAATATTGTACAGCCCTTTGAAAATGAAGTGATGTAAAGCTTGACTTGTCTAATAGAACAATGAATGGTCAAGAGTTTTAGTCATACTGCTCTCTAGTAGTTGAAGGTAAATATTATTTCCCAACTTCTTTTCTGTGAAGATAACTTTGAATATTTTGATAACTGGCTAACAAAAAAATGGTTAATATAAAGCATTAGTAGAGTTCCTGTTGTGACTTTCATTACTATCAAAGAAACAATCATATATACATTACTCATTCATTTTTCTTCAGTACACATTAATAAAAATGTGCACTGAAAAAGTGATAAAAATGTACATTGAACTGAATCAAAATGTCACTTAGTGGCAATAACGTCAAAGTCCTTGTAAATAACCCATTTGAAAATGGTCCATTTGTGTGTTCTGCGATAACATAGGAAGCATTCCAAATTAAAATACTCTAAGTCAGGACTTGTACTATTTCCCATATATTTGACAGAGACGGGGAGAAATGTTTATTATACAAGAAAAGAAAATTGCCAATGATACCATTACTAATAGACTTTCCATTCAACAATATATTATGGAAACTTATCCATCAAGAAATGAAGATGAATCTCTTCTTTGAAATAAGAACAGTATGTGAAAGTTTCCACTCACTGAACATGTACTTTTTCCTTGCACTTCCCTCCCCCATTTAGCTAGAAGCAGGAAGAAGCCCTGGGTCCTGAAGGACAATCCCCTTTAGCTAGGTCGCCATTGGTACATCACTTATCTTCTTGGGGCATCTCTATAAGCTCTTCTGCTTCACCTTTCACTCCCTTTCACCTCGTCATTCTGCTATTTTTCTACATTTCTTCTCTCTTACTGGCCTCGTGTCTCATCTACCTTATTTTGTCTCTCTTGGACCTCCTTTCTATTTACATCTCTCACCTTTCTCTCCACTGAATAGAAAAGTCATAGAAATAATGTTGATCTAAACACTAATTTCACAATTTTATTGAAATTCAGATGTTTTTAATGATTCAAAGTACATATTTCTGTAAATAATGTTACTTAAAGTCATAATCTATTAAAAGCATAATATTTGGTAATTTTTATCAATATGATTATGAGGGCATTTCACATCAGCAATATTTGATAATGTCGTTTTACCATTAATTAGATTTTTTTCAGAAAACATGTGTTTTTCCTATCTAAAAATTGCAGTGTGTGTGCGTTTCTAGTAGTTTTCTTCATCTTCATTCATGGGTTGCATTCATAGAATATATTTCATGAATTTTTACGATTATGTATTGCAATACTTGTAACACAATTATATCAAATGCATGTAATAAATAAAATACCGTAAAGAAAAGAAAATGCAATAGAAGTCACATACATCATATCACAAATATACTTCTTCTATATATTTGATATTTCTTTATCACCTCTACACACACACACACACACACACACACACACACACGGTCAATTCAAGCAAAAAAAAGTTATCATTGCTGTGATAAGGAGTAAATAAAACTTAATTAAATTAAAATAACCTAAAAACACATGGTACAACATGGTCCAAAAATAGTATAAAGCCACCTGCTTCTGGAAACAAGAGTAATTTATCATTTGTATCTTTAGAAAGTAGCTTTAATAAAAATTAATTAAATAAAAGTTTCTATTTATGGAGGAAAGCATCAAAATCACATTAAAATACTAATCTATTTATTTCAAAAATTAAAATCATAGATTTTGGTCAAGAATGTGTAACTTAATTCTTAAGGAAGGATTTCCTAAGTGTAATAATTGTTCCACTTTAAGAATGGGCATTTTTAAGAGAGGGATGGGAGGAAGATAGAGAGGAGGACAGGGAGGAGGGAGGAGAAAAGGGGGAGAGAAAGATAGAAAGAGAGAGAGTTAATAAGAGGATAGGTTTCCATGTCTGCAATTATTTCAATGTGAGTGTTTTTGAATAGCAACAAATGAATTAGATGGCCCCCATCTGAAGTCCCTTATAACCCTTTGAGTTTGTGTATTAGTATAATGCTTTGTGATCAAAATAAAATTGTCTTTCTACTTTTACAACCTATAATTGCTTATTTTATAGAGGGAGCCATTATCCTTTGTGTTTTAAGGCCATCTATCTTCCTTAAGAAACGCTGATCTGATAAAGCAGCTTTGTAAGCCCTAAATATGAATCAGGTAGGAGTGCTCACATGAACAGCTTTCTGTTAATTGCTTGAACACAGAAAAATACTGCCCAAGGGGGAAAAAATGGAAGAAAAAGAAAAGGTTCCCTTGTAAGTTCTGTAACGTTGTCTTTTTGTAGCAGTAAGCAACAGTTTGTCTACAAGTTGTCATTATACTTCAACTATATACGGTAATTTGGATTTTACAATAGATGTGGCAAGTGAGTTACAGTTTTAATTCACAGACTCAGAGATTTTATGATTTAAAGTTCATTGTGAGAAAGTGTGCCTCAGCAGAAGTTTTTTGCTGAATGATAAACAGTAGTGCTGTTTTACTACAAAACCCTTTGCTCCTTTTAACCTAGTAATGGTGATTTCTTGGTTTGTGTGCTAATCTCATGTGCCAGATACGTACTGTCCTGAGACATTACCAGACTGGAGGTGGAATAAGCACTGAGAAGACCAATTCACAGGTCTTTAAAAAGTCAAATAAACTTGAATATGGTTTCTTTTTTTTTCACTTAGAAACACTGAACACAATTTGTTTTTCATATGCAAATAGACATTTATTCTCCAATGTCAGTGATGTGGAGGAGGTAAACTTACAACCAGGGAAGCTGGCCATCATCATTTAAGGAATCCTCTCTTTGGGGACATGGGGTCTTTCCAACTCTTTACCTGGGGGCGGGGAAGAGCTGAGAGCATCCTCTCTAGAAAACCTACCAACTTCTACACCAGCCCCAACCCAGACCTAGACTCAGCGTTTCATGCCCCACATTGCCCTCTGCAGATAACCCAAAAGGGACGATCCCAGCAACAGTGGCATCTGTCATCGTCCTTTTAAAAAATAGGATCCATTGACTTTCCTGTATCATGTACCGGGGAGCTTTGCACAGCAGGCATGAGCATACGTCCTCACACACACTTGTGCGTGCACAGACACACCACCACCACCAACACCACACACCCCACGCACTCTCACAACAAACATACGGGACGGGGAGCCGAATCACCCTCTGGGATGGATTCTAATCTTCCCAACCCCTGAGTACCCCAAATGCTGTGTTCTGGGTTGCCAGCTTCGGAGCCCAGTTTATAGCTCAGCCAGCCCCCCCGAGGAAGCCCTTGGTGTCCGTGTTCACAAGAAAACCTAACCGACCCGTACGGCCACAAAAGAACAGGAAAGAAAACCAAATAGAGAAATTAACAAATAACCACAAGCAGCCAAAAAGCCATGCAAGATACGGGCGAAAGGCTGGAAAGTTTCAGTAGAGGACTGCAAACTGAAGTTTGTGCGGGACTGTTTTAGACCCAAGCCCTACCACTGAGTGCGGACTAGAAGAGACTGGCAATTAATGAGTCCTTCTAGTCTTCTTTCTCCACCGATTTACAGCGTGAAGAGCAGAGGCAAGCTAGTTAAGACTCACTCTCTAGAAAGTTGGATGAGGGTGATGAGACATGCAGAAGAGGGCGAAGGGGTAAGCGAAGCGAGCCAAGAAGCGAGTGTCTCACCTGGCATTGGTGCAATCTGTGAACAAAGTTTCGAAGTCTTTCCTGGTAATGAGTTTGCAGCGGTTCACCCCGGGCTGGATGGCCCCCAGCCCGCGGAGGATCCGGACCTGTTCAACAGTACACACCACGGGGGATATGTCCAGTCTCTTCAGCTTGGTGTACACTGTGTGCAACCCCCCTACCAGGTGCTTGAGAAAAAGATCAAACACTTGCGGCAGGCAGATCAATTCCTGGCCGTCCATCAGGAATGAAGCCACCTTCACCCCGTGCATGTCGACCATCCGGCACTCGTTTGTGTTGGTGTTGCCGCCGCTGCCGCTGCCACTACCGACCCCGCCGCTCCCGGCGCTCCCGCTGTGGTTGTTGGCCATGAAACTGTTGATCATATTGGGGGTGAGACGAGGGGGCTCTCCTGGAGTCGAGTACGGGGGTTCGGCCCGAAATAAGCCCCCTGGGACGCCGGTACCGCTGGAAGTTGCAGAGATCACCGGAGGTGCGGAGACAGCCATGGTCACTCTGTCTCAGTCGTGGGTCCTCCGGCCCTCACTTTCTCTCCCTGACTCCTCTAGGTTCCCTCACACTCACTCCCTCACTCTCGCTCTTCTCTCTCTGGCGCGATCTCGCTCGCTGGGAACTGTTCGCAAGTCTCCTGAAGCCGGGCTCCCGCTCAAGCTCACCCACCGCCCAGCAAACAGTGAGCAGCACCGACCCGCGGTGGCCAGAGACCCCACCTCCATCACACCCCCTCCCGAGACTGGCAGCGTCCCCCAGCCAATGGGCCCCAACCCCTCGGCGCCCAAGCGCACGGAATGGCTGCTGTCGGCGAGGAGGTGGAGACTCCCTGGCCGGCCTCCGACTACCTGAGGCCGTTCAGGGCTGGCTGGTGAATGGAAATCAAGCCCGAAAAGGGGGCGGTGTGGTGCCTCTGCTGCTTGCCTCGCAGTCTGACGAGAGAAGGTCCAATTGTCACGCAGAGCTCTCAAAGTGGCCTACGCTACGAACACATCGCCTCCACACTCCACGAGCGTCGGGTTGGGAACACAAAGCGGGACTCCTGAACAAGCCTTCCCATCCCCCTCCCGTCACCCTGCAACTGGGCTCAATCGAGGAAAGTGAGGTGGCAGCTACAATTCCACTTGCAAATTGCTCCCAAACTCGCCGTGGCTAATAGGTGGCTTTACCCAGCTTCCAGGAGAAAGACTCCAGTGAGTTCAGAAGTAAAGAGCTCAGCCCTTCTCCAGCCCACCCAACGCGCGCACATGCTATATATTCTCCCATACCCAGAGCACAGAGGAACCAGCATCTGAGATCGCACTCAGATCAGAGTTGCTGGTTGCTAACCCGCTCCTGTGAACACTTTGGAAAACAGACATAGAGACTTGGTTTGTGGGTGGCGATGGACGCCTCATTTTACAGAATTTCTGCCACTGTCCTGGAACAGACTTGGCTTTTCGTGTCCCCATCCCTTAGTCTCAGGATTGCCCTGGTCCTACTCCCCATTAAAATTGATAGGAAAGGTTTCTTATAGCCCAAAACAATCATTACAGAATATGAGGAAAGGGCGAGGGTTTGCATTCTTGAACATTGCCATTTTCCTTCCTTTCCTATGGGCTTTGAAGATACAGTCATTAGAACTCCATGTACTAAACAGGATTCCCCTTCCCCCACTTGTCAAGTGCCCCAAACATACTAAGAGCTCATAATGAGCAAAATGTCTAAGCAGAGTAAATTCCAGGGACGAGGCAGGGTCTTTTCCACACAACATATGGTGATTAGATCACCGCAGCAAAGTTGTCTTAAGACTCTTGTTAAGCTTTTGATTCTCTGAAATAAAAGTATTTCCTTTCCTGTGCTCCTCTCAAGTCTGGTAGTTATTCAGAAAGTGAAATTCAGGCTTCATGTCTTTACAAAATATTACCAACTACATAGCTAAGGCAATTTCTCTGATATTCTTCCAGAATGTAAATAATTTTAGAAACTTAACTGCATTTTGTTCGGCCCTTTGATCCTACTTAGCAGGATCAAAGAGGAGTGGGTGGGCTCTTTTTGTCCCAAAATAAGTCATAAATGTCCTAAGTTGGATATCTCTGCCTCTTTCTAAAACACATGTTCTCTCCTTTTGTCATTTCATCAACAAAATATTAAGAACTACCCTTTGAATCCCTTCATACTGTTTCCATTTTGAATTCTATGGGGTCAAAATGCTAAGAAGTTGTAAAATGGTAGTTGCTTTTGGAATACAGTGATAAGTGATTCTAACATAATAGATTGGAATGTATGCAGCCACAAAACATTTTTAAGAGATATCAAAATGGTTTTGCTACATTGGTACTGCTGCGGGAAGAAAATAATAAGGGGCAAAAAAAAAAAAAGGATAATTGAGAATAGATGGTAGAGTCACAAAAATCTTTAACAAAAAGTAGAGGTTTTTGAAAAAGAATAGAACAGTGCTGACAGAAATGTTTGTATCTACCAGTTTTTAAAAAGAGAAATTCCAAATTGTGTTCAACAGATGTTTTTACCGAAATGTCTATTAAACAATGTGTTGAAAGAACTTGCCTCTGATAACTTATTGTGATTAAAATTTCCAGGGGAATAAGTTTGGCTGCAAAGGAAAGTTTTATTTTGAATAGCTCTAATTGCATTAAAAATCCTAAAGCCAAGCTGCTGCCTGTGTATAGCTGTACCAACATTATCAAGGACTTTTCACTTGCAGAGTGATTTGGGGTTTTCAGCAATAGGACGTTACACAGATGTTTTGCTGTTTCAAATTTAAGAAATTCTGAAATATAAAAAGGAAAATTGGAACATTCATTCCAGCTGTAATCATTATTTGTGATACTGAAAAACAAACATACTTTGACAACTTTAGATGAGGCATAAATTAAATGTCATATATTTACTGTGATCAGGTTTGTAGTAATATTTTAATTATTACCAGAGTTAAGTTTCAAATTCTAGTAGAAATACTATAGACTGAAATTGGTCAGTGATCACTGAAGGGTTAAAGTCCCTTGGGAGCTTTCAATACACAAAAGACCCTTAGTTTTATTACTTGAACTCCCTCCCATTGCTGTCTTCTAGAAAATAAACTTAGTAATTTTCTTAAGTGATACTTGTAATTTAAAGATTTAGTCATTTAGATCTAAGAGGTCAGGTGGTGTCTCCTTGAATTTTCTTGATCTTTTAATGGCTCTATTTCTATTACTTCTATTTCTATTATTATTATTATCTATGCTTTAGATTGACGCAATCAAATTCTACACAGAATGTTTGTTTTTAGCCCTTTCTGACTTTAACATCTTCCATAAGCCAAACATATTTCTAAATAAGGCTGGGTTTCTACAAGGCCAAAGGAAGCCTTGCACATCAACACCCTGTGAGTTTGGAATTGCATGAAGCATTATAAAATCATAAAGCCTGCAGTAAACAGAGTACCTATTCCCCATGGAGAAAGGCAATGCATTAAAACTAAGAAAATACTCAAGGTTCATGAATTAATACCAGACAGGAGCCAAACACCACAGCAAATAAGAACAAAATTAGTACAAGCAGATACCATATCTCATCAGAACAAGAAGTTCTAGATGCCACTAATTCCAGTGGAATGATTTGGGACCTAAGTGTAGCCTCTCGTACACTGTAATGCTGTAAACTTCTGGGACTTAAATAGTAATTTACATTTTCTGCTAATTCATGCTCAACTTGGAGGGGATGGTGCTAATTTGTGATTTTTAGGCAAAATATTCCACTTTATTTGACATTGTCCAGGAAATGCAGGTACCATTTCATAATATATGTGTGTGTGTGTATGTGTGTGTATGCAAGTGTATACAAGACTGAAAAATATCCAGAGCTATTTGCAGGGACTGGTTTTCAGAATGGACATTCAAGCAAATACCAAGGTAATAAACAGAATTATTTGAAACCCTCTGCCAGCTGGGGTTATAACCTCTAATATGGTCTCTAATCAGAACCTCCCAGGAGACCTCTAAGGTTCACTTTTAGGCAAACAATAAAAGGAAATTGATTGGGCAAGGCAATAAATGTGAAATGAAAGCATTCATATAACTGAGAATTTAACTGGCTAGCCTATAGGTACATATACCCCACTAGGAAACTAGTTATAAAATGATCTTCTATAACATAGAAGATAATTTTTTTTCATTCAGTTACAGTGTTAAAAATTGAAGACAAATTCCAAGGGAGGCAAAGGTGAAGAAGGGGGACCCCTGGGGTGAGAGAAGAGTTGATCAAAACCCAAGAAGTAACAATTAAAATCAGATACTTAAAGGAAACATGGATATTTTCTAATTGAAATATAAAAAAAATAAATTCTCGAAGTACCTCATAAATTATAAGCACTTTACAACTTTTAACATACGATCACATGCTACCCTATACTGCACTGTTCTAGGGGAAAAGGAGATGTGTTGTTTTAAATTCCATCTATGTCTTTCTCAATGTATTGTTCCCATTTAAATCTTCGGCTTCTTAGCAGTTCAAATTCAAGCCGTTCTAACTTCAGCTGGACTCCCACTGCTACTTAGTATCCTCTTATTCATTTGTTGACTCCCTATTGAATTCTTTGCAGCAGCTACTCCAACCCTTTTCTACTCTTTGCAAGCCACCCTCCCCCTCACTCTCATTAGCTACTGCCTCCCACGTTCCCATAATTTTACCACAAAGTTACTCAACAGGAGTTCCCCCAACCTCCTTTCTCTCCTCCTAAAAGTTTCTTCCATAATCTCTCTTATTTTCTCCTACTTCCTTCATTCCTCAGAAAATAAAAAGCATCCTCCATTGCCTTCACTGATGTTCTTCATCCCTTTGAGCTCCTCCAGGTCACAAATCTGTCAATTTTATTCCCACCTCTCTCTATTGCATCTCCAGTCTCTCTCTCTCTACCTGTTTTTTCCCATTTTATTATAAAAATGTTCAAAGCTATGAATCCTCAAGACAAACAAACAAAAACTTTCCTCAGCCATAACCAGCAGTCCTCAGAGTGTGGTCCCTGGACCAGGAGCATTGGCATTACCTGGGCACTTGATAGAAATGCAAACTGTTTGGCCCTACCCAAGATCACTGAACCAGAAACTCTGGGGGTGAGGCCCAGCAATCTGCATTATAACAGGACCTTTAGGTGATTCTGATATAAGTGGAAGTCTGAGATCTACTTACCTGAAGTTACTATCCTTTCACAAACTTTTTGAAAATCTACACTTGTTTCTCTTCTTCGGTGTTACTCTTTTGTGCCTTAGTCTTTTGCAATTTGATTTCTATTTATCACTCGGCTGAAACTACTCTACCAGAGTGATCACTGACGTTCTAAATGCCAAATCCAAAGTTATTTTCTGAATCCTCATCCTTTGATATGCTGCAGCTTTTTACACTATTGACATCCTTCTTGAACCCCTCTGTTTTGGCTTTCTTGACTTTCCAACAATCTTTCTCGTCTTTCTTACACTGCTTTTCCTTTTCACGTCCTTGATATTGACCCTGATATGTTAAAATCCCTAATGCCTAAACTCTCTCTTGTGGCAATTTCATCAACTCTCTACAGCTTCAACAACCACTACTTTACAGATTACCTCACATCTTATCTTTAGCTTTTTAAAAACTCTCTCGTACAGTTGGACATCTCCACTTTGATGTCCTGTAGTCACCTCAAACTCAACATGCCTCAAACTGAATTAATTGTATTACACCATTGAAATTTGGCCTTTGTTTCTCATTTATGATATTTCTTAATGCTTTCTCAGTGCAGCTAGAAATTTGGGAGACCCTTTTGATTGCACTCTACCCATTTTACTCCCATTCAATTACTCACTAAGTTTTGTGAATTCCTCACAGCAATATATCTGTCTTCCATTTCTTTCCATTCTCAATGCTACCACCTTAGTTTTGTTAATTATCTGTTTTTTGTACCATTACACTAGTTACTCTAGTATACCAAATTATTTTTTCTGAAGTTTCAATCTCTTCTTTAAAAATGTCCATTATTACCCCTCCGGCTACCAGATAAATTCCAAACTCCTTAGACTGACATTTAACTTTTTCTTTGATTTACCTTTTCATCTTTTCCACCAGTACTCTCTGATATGTTGCCTGTGCACCAATAAATGGGTATTGCTTTGCACTCTCTTTAAATCTCACCCTGGTGCTCTTGTTCATGCCTTTCTTTTCACATAGAATATGTTGCTGCATACCTCCTCATCTCCACCCACCCAAATCCTAGCCATGCTTTAAAATTACAGTCCAATTCTCCTCCATGAAGACTTCTTTCATTCTCTTTTTTCCAGCCAGAAATGGGCTTTCTCTCTTCTGAACTCTCATAGCACATTATGCCTCTCTTAAAAGAGTTAAAACAGGCTTCCTTGAGTTACAGTTCTTTGCATTTTACAGTCTTAGATCCTCTCCTATAATAAGGTTCAGTCACGTTAGGGATGGTGCCTATCTTAATATGATATTTCAAGTACTAACCACTGCTTGGCTCATAACATGTTCCCATACAGCTTATTAAATGAATGAATATGTCAATGTGATCTGAGCTGTTAAGCTATGTAAATATTTGTTATTAACAATACTAAAGCAGAGCCTAAGAGGTTGGTATGCATTAAAGATTTATTTTTTGTTAAAATAATGATGATTTTGATAATTGGTAGTTTCTGGATCTTTTTAGTGATGGCCAGCTTCTCAGATTACTTAAGAATTATTTTAATTTTTATTTCTTGAAGCATTAATTTCTTCACAAACTCTTCTTTTAAATGTGATATATTTATATTGTATTATATCTGCCCCCATGAATCCTAAGGAATTTATTTGTTATATATCTGTAGTGAAACTCTTACAAAATTTTAATGAAACATATTTAAATCTCTGAAATCTTATTAAATTTTTTAGTCTACATGGTTTGTTTTATGTGAGAGTATCTTAACTGAGGAAGTATGTTATCGAGATAACTATTTCAGATTATTGCTGGGAGATGTTAAAACTGCACAGAGCTAATGCGTAAATTTACTATTGTTTGCAAAATAAACAGCTCTTACTTGAGAAAAAGAGAGAGATGATATCCCTCCTTTATGGGTAGGCGGGAAATAGGCACTTTCTCTTATTTGGGAGAATATACTCTCAGCAGCATGAGAACACTAGGCAATTATTGCCTTTTGTTGCTGTTATTGTTGTTTTTCATCTGCAAAAGATGGATAAAGAAAGTAAGAACTATAAATGTTATGTTACTGAAAATATATCTAAAGCCTTCTATGAGTTTTGCTGAAATAACCCAGACAGAATGACTGAAACATTTTTGGCCAATTTCTTACATATAAGCAGCTCTAGGCACTTCATCACCAAGCCAAACTAAAAGTTTACAATCAACTCCCAGTAATATATATACATACCACCTGAGGGGTGGATGAGGTATGTAAAAATGTAAAATATTTGTAATAAAGTTACTGTATTACTGTATAACTAACATTTATTGAATGCTTACTTCCTGCAGGCATTGTGCTAAATACTTTCTATACACTCTTTTATTCTTCATGACAGCTCTGTGCCCGTAGATTCTATTACTATTACTGTCTCCATTTCTCAGATGAAAAAATTAAAACTTATAATGATTAAGTTGTCCAAGATCACACAGATATAAAGTGGCTGAGCTAGAAATAAAACTCAGATATGACTCTACAAACCCAAATCCTATCCACTAAACTATACTTAGACTTTAATTTCTAAAAAAGTACTGCTCCACACTAAATTTCTGAAGGACTTTTGAAGTTCAGATGTTTTAAATATAAAGTTATATCTTAAGATGTTGGATGAGAAAAACCACGAGCCAGAGTGCCTCTGCAAGAAAGATAGATTTTAGATGAAAGTGAAAGAAAACAAATAGGCAGACAAACATAGATCAGATGAGGGTGGGAAGGAAGGGTGCCTGAAACTACAGGTGACTCCACGGGAAGAAGTTGCAGAGCAGAACTGGAAGGAGAAATGCATTGGCAATGTCTAAATCCCGAAAGGCATGGAGACCAGCGCCAAGGGTAGGTGGAGCAGTTAAATTTCCCCTCCCTTCCATCCTGGACTGCTGGTGGGCTCCTGAGCTGCTGGAGGGACCTGCCAACACCAGCCCAGAGACAGCCGCCACCAGTGAGCGGTGAGCCCCTTGCAGACAGGGCACCAGGCTCCCAGCTCCCTCGGGGCACCTCCCACCCCACAGACTTGAGCTGATGGGCAGGCACCATATTGCCTCATTCTTCCCTTCCCCTCCCCAGCTCATGGCTGCTGAGAGAGATAACTTAGCCACGACATGGAGGCATCTGCAGGGAATGGGACCTTACCTTTTGGGGCCCTGCAGTGGACTGAAGGGTACACAGACTGTGAGCTCCCCACCTGCCGGCCCTCCCAGGTGCTTCTTACCTAGAGACTCCAGCAGAGCAGGACAAATCTCAAGGCAGAGAGACATTGATCCAGCTTGGACATCTCATGGGTAACTTGAGACCAGCATTCTTCACCCTGTCAGGGTCAGGGATTGATCTCCAGGGCCCAAGGGACAGGCCTGCAGGCTAGATCCCATACACACAGGTCTCAATCACACTGCCTAGGGGCACAGAAGGGATATTTGTGAACTAGTCTACTGAGAAGTGTGTGCCTTCAGGGGCAGATTAGAGTGGGCCCTAGCTGCAGCTTGCTTGAGAGGCAACACTCCTCCCACAGAAGAGCCACGCTCCCAGCTCAGACTGTGATCATGGGCAGGGAACCTCTCAGCTCACATCATAGTCAGGGGAGATCTGCTTGCTTGAGGTCCTGCCTGACGACAGAGGCCTGTGAGAAATGCGGAATGGGGAGGGTGGAAAGGAGCAAGACCTACTCCAGACTGCAGGTCTCAGACAGTCCCACCTCCACACACAGACTTTTTGGCTGAGTGGGGCCATTCAGCCCCTCCATGGCAGCTTTTCCCAGAAGAAGAGACTTTTGACCCCTGATAAAAACATCTGTGGAGTTTGAGGGCGGACTCACCCAACCCAGCCCCGCCCAGGCTCACTCCCTCACCTTCCCCCACTGAGGTGGAGAATAAGGACACACTTGGAAATCCCAGGGACCCACACGCCACCTGAGGCACCAGAGTTCCTCTCCAGAAGAATGAGAGCTGGTTACAAGATCCAAAAACAACACTGCAGCTTGCTCCTCCGAGCAAGTACCACCTACTGACAGGGAGGTCAATTTGCACACACTTTTTACTGCATTTACTGACTGATCATACAGGGTGTCATGAATCTCACCCAGAAACACCACCTACTGGCTCAGAGACTAAACTGGGCGTGTCATTATCTAAACGAAAATCGAAAGGTAAGAAGCTACGGCTGCTCCAGATGGGTAGGAATCAGCAAAAGAACTTTGGAAGTATGAAGAATCAAATGGAAAGCACACCACCAAAGGGGAACGCCAGCTCTCTAGCAATGGACATCAACCAAATTCAGAACAGTAAAATGACAGAAGAAGAATTTCGAACATGGATTGTAAGAAAACTCAATGATATGCAAGAGAAAATGCATATCGAACACAAAGAAACCACACACACACACACACACACACACACACACACAAATCCAGGACTTGGAAGAAAAATTCACTAAAAACAATTGAAATATTAAAGAAAAATCAAACCGAACTTCTGGAAATGAAGAATTTATTCAAGGAATTACAAAACACAGTGGAAAGCTTCAAGAATAGGGTAGATCAACCAGAAGAAAGAAATCTCAGTGATTGAAGATAACACCTTTCAATTAAATAAGTCAGTTGGAGAGATAGAGCAGGAAATAAGAGAAAAGAGCAAAGCCTACAAGAAATGTTGGATTATGTGAAGAGGCCTGACATGAGAATTATAGGCATCCCTAAGGGTGAAGAAAAAAATACACAAGGGTTAGATAAGCTATTTGAGGATATAATGCAGGAAAATTTCCCTGGGACTTGAAAAAAAAATTAGATATCTAGAAACAAGAAGCTCAAAGGACTCCTAGGAGAGTCATTGCAAAGAGGAAGACACCACAACACATAGTCATCAGACTGGCCAAAATAAACATGAAATAGGCCATCCTACAAGCTATAAGGTAAAAGAAGCAGGTAACCTACAAATGAAAACCAGTCAGAATAATTTCAGATTTCTCAACTGAGACCTTACAAGCCAGAAGAGACTAGGGCCCCATTCTCACTCTTCTCAAACAGAATAATGCCCAGCCTGGAATCTTGTGTCCTGCAAAACTAAGTTTCTTATACGAAGGACAAATAAAGACCTTCTCAGACAAGCAAAGACTGAGGGAATTCATCAAGACAAGACCTGCCCTCCAGAAAGGATTCAGAACGGCGTTACACATGGATCAGCACAATAAACACTCATGAGTGTAAAATCATCCAAAAGCTACAGGTCAAAGGCCAGATACCACAATGGCTCAAGAGAGAAAACAAAGCAATAAAGTTCAACTCAACAGGATAAACAGAAATGTGCCCCACTTATCAATTCTTTCAATAAATATGAATAGCTTGAACTGCCCACTAAAGACACATAGGCTGGCCTAATGGATAAATATACACAAACCAAGTATCTACTGTCTTCAGGAAACACATCTAACACACAAGGATGCATCCAGACTTAAGGTAAAGGGATGAAAAACAATATTCCATGCAAATGAAAGCCCAAAGTAAGCTGGCATACCAGTTCTGATTTCAGATAACTTAGTCTTCAAATCAACAAAAGTAATGAAAGACAAAGATGGTTACTAAATAATGCTGAATAGTACAATTCAACAAGAAGACATACCAATTCTAAATATTTATCCACCTAACTCAGGTGCACTCAGATTCATAAGGCAAATCTTTCACAAAGCAGAGAAAAACATATACTTGGAAAAAGAAACCTTATTCAATAAATGGTTCTGGGAAAACTGGATAGCCAGATGTGGAAGACTGAAACAGGATCTGCACCTTTCATTTCTCACAAAAATCAACTCACAGTGGATAACAGACTTAAATCTAAGGCATGGAACTATAAGAATTCTAAAATAAAATGTTGGAAAAATTCTTACAGACAGTGGCCTGGGCAAGAAATTTATGAAGAAGGCCCCAAAGGCAATCATAGCAACAACAAAAATAAATAAATGGGACCTGATCTAATTAAAAAGCTTCTTCACAGCCAAAGAAACTGTCACAAGAGCAGACAACCTACAGAATGGGAGAAAATATTTGCATGCTACACATCCAATAAAGGGCTGATAACTAGAAAGTATATAGAACTCAAGAAAATCAGCAAGAAAAAAATCAAACAACCCTATCAAAAAGTGGGCAAAGGACATGAACAGAAACTTTTCCAAAGAAGATAGATTAATGGCCAACAAACATATTAAAAAATGTTTAACCTCTGTAATCATCAGGAAAATGCAAATCAAAACCACAATGAGATATCACCTAACTCCAGTGAGAATGGCCTTTATCAAAATGTCCCAAAACAATAAATGTTGGCATGGATGCCAAGAAATAGGAACACTCCTACACTGATGGTGGGACTGAAAACTAGTACAACCTCTGTGGAAAGTAATATGGAGATAACTCAAAGAGCTACAAGTAGAACTACCATTTGATCCAGCAATCCCATTGCTGGGCATCTGCACAAAGGAACAAAAGACACTCTATAAAAAAGACATCTGCACTAGAATGTTTATAGCAGCACAATTCACACTTGCAAAGATGTGGAAACAACGCAAGTGTCCATCAATACGTGAATGGATTAATAAAATGTGGCATATATATACCATGATGTTCTATTCAGACACAAAAAACAATGGTGATCTACCACCTCTTGTATTATCCTGGATAGAGCTGGAGCCCATTCTATGAAGTGAAGTATCTCAAGAATGGAAAAACAAGTACCACAAGTACTCACCATCAAATTGATATTAACTGATCAACACTTACGTACACATATAGGAGTAAGGTGGGAGTGGGAGGAGGGGAGGGGTATATACACACCTAATGGGTGCAATGCCCACTGTCTGGGGGATGGACATGCTTGAAGCTCTGACTTGGGTGGGGCAAAGGCAATATATGTAACCTAAACATTTGTACCTCCATCATATGCCGAAATAATAAATAAATAAATAAGTCTCTCATAAAGAATATAAGAAAATATTTTAATAAATAGAGGAAGGGTTGTAGCAGAAGAAACAGCTTATGTTAATCTTCTATAAAGCTTTTAGCTTGAATTTTAAAGTATGAATTTGACTCATTCTCCATATGGTGGCACAACCCATAAATTGCAGGTTTAAGCTCTTTGGAAATGTTATTAAAACAACTTTCAAGGTTTACATTTGTAATCTCCAAGTTCTGAGGTAAAAGAAAATGACACAAAAATACATCTGCACATTCCAAACTATTGAGAAACTTTTTACATGTCCAAAACTTGCCTTAATATTCAACCGATGAAGGAGAGTACTTCCTTAAAATGAACATAAACTCGAGATAACCCATTGCAGTATGAGCAGTACTTGCACTTTTTGTTTCTTTATAGTTCACTGCTTTATTCATTGATTGCTGCCTAATCAGACCTCATGCAGTACAGTCATCTCTCACAGCCACAAGGTCCCTTCAGGCAAAATTTTAGTTATCCCTCTTTCAGAATGCTGTGTCACAAAGTTATTAAAGGAGTGGAATCTACAGCCAGACTGCCTATGTCCAAACTCTGGCTCCCCAATTTACTAGCTGGTGATCTTGGGCAAAATATTTAACCTCTCTGTGCCTCAGTTCCTTGGTCTGTAACATCAGAATAATAATAATAGGATCTTCCTCATAGGATTCTGTGAGCCTGCAAGAGTTAATGTATACAACACAACATATATAAATTTCTTAGAATAGTACCTGTCACAGGGTAAGTTCTTTTCCTGCTATTATCATTTACCTTTGGCTATATTTTCAAAATTTTAGTTTCATTATATACAAGTTGTGACTCTGCCAACTGGGAATAATTGGAAAAGGTGTGGGAAGAAGGATGCTCATGCTGACAAATTGTAATAGAAAAGGGAAATGGGTAGGAGACAAAGTCAGAGTATACTTTTCTGCAATGCAGGCTGGGAGAGAGAGGGAAAGCACAGGGAAAGCAGCACACACTTTAGAATCACATTCAGGTATTCAGGAGGAGGGAGGGAACCCAGATGCAGGCAAGAGGATCTGACGGCATATTTCATAACTGAGCTGAATTGGGTCATCTTTAAAAGATTAGCACAAAGATTCTTTCATCGCAAACTGCCCAGGGTCTTTCCTCCTCTGGGCCGTCGGCTTGAGAAAATAACTGAGTCATGATACCTGACAGGTCTTGAGCATTTGAATGGTGGAGGACACACAGAGGACCACCGTTACCACCTACTAATGTGTATTAAACCAGCATTAAAGTAAAATAAGGTGATAAGCCTCTCCTTGAAACCACAAGAGAGGAGGAGAGAAAGAAGAAAATCTTGAGCAGTTTCTTATGAACAAAGTATGACACACGAACACTTATTGTACAGTGCTCAGTGTTGGTCATTCATAACAGCAAAAAGGTCAGCCATGGTGAGTCTGACTCTTAATGTGCCAGAGTCATCATCTCAGTTTAGTGCATTTAAAATCTATTTATAAGGGCATTGTATGTGTACTCAAGGGTTTAATCCCTTTAAATCTCTGGATGCTTAAAGTTATAAGTTCTTCAAATATGACATCTCTCTTTTATTTTTTTTATTTCAGGAAATTATGGGGGTATAAAGATTTTGGTTACATGTTATGACTTTGCCACATCTCAACCATGATTTGAGACGTGCCCTTTCACCCTCCACAGTGCTCCATTAATAAAATACGACATCTCTTATTAAAGAGATTTTGAGGAACTTGGCCCTGATGATTGGAGATGGACCCACTTACGTCACTTCTTGCCTACTTTATGGCATATCAATGATTTCCAGTGATGCCAGAAGACATGCATATGCATTCAGAATAAAATACACATGTTCCTTGAATTTTAATTTGTGGTATAGAATTTAATAGAATTTAAAAATATATTCTCCATGAGCACATTATATCAAGAAGGAGGCCTACCTAGATTCTTCACCTGAGCACCTGATTGTTGACTAGGCCTCATCTTTTCCATGTATCCTTCAACTACCTAACTTTAATTGGTCCTATACATCAAAATAAACAGGAAGCCTTAGCTGGTGCTGTATTCCTCCATGCTTTATGGATTCCTAAACAGAGCCGATTTCATAGACATAACAGAATGAACGATTTTTTCTGTGAAGTTCCACCCACACATTAGTTTTCACCTATTCCTCTCCACTATTTCTTCTCACAGACATACTTAACCCAACAGCCACCTCAAGACCCCTAGAGACACAGGCAAAGGAGATAGGAGACATATTTGTCAGAGAGAATCTGTATCTAAAATTCTGCTTCTTCTCTGCCCAGTTCCAATATTCCAGTCATTTCCATAAAGTGTATACATCTATTTATAGAAATAAATAAGCCATACATATGCATGGTTCATAAAAGAACTCAATTCTCAGTTAATTTTTAAGTTAAGCACATTGTTTAATGACTTAACTTGCCGAGATGCTACAGTAGAACAGATAATATTGACAGTGGTGTGGAAAGCCAAGGAGAGCCTGACATATATAAATTATGCTCTATTCCTCACTAGAATTTTCTATAAATACATACATAGTCCATTTTTCTGTGGACAGTAATTTTTAATAGGTTGTAAGAAATATAGGAAAACTAACAGGAAATAGGACTCCAGAAAGAAGGTTTTTTAAATAATGGAAACCTGGACATTGTACTTTTACAGTTAGGTGAGAGTTATACCCCCAAAAACAAATGAGGAAAAGATAGGAAAGTGAAGGTACAATCCCCCTCCTCTCTTTTGCCAACTAGATGATTTTCTTTGATTCCATTTAGTCTATCTATTTACTGTTTCTAAAGGTGATTATGAAAATAATTTCCTCTCAGAACTGAAGAGAAAACTATGACTTGTGGTATGGAATTCAGGTGACAGTACTGGAAGCAGTTTGACTGTAATTTTGGCTTTATTAATTTTATTGAAATCAAGCCCAGTTAATGGAAACCTTCAAGGTAGGAGAAATAGTGTCTTTTATCGTAAGAAAGAGATAAACCCACTGCCACTCCCAATGACCTACAATGAACAGAATGATTTGCTTTTAAAAATTAATTCATCTCTACAATTACTAGGTTGAGCCAGATACCAAGCCAAGGCACTACTCGGGGCCTATTGGAAGGTAGAAGGCACGATTATTGAGACTAGTGACGCCAAATTAAGGATTTGTTTCCTTTCTCAAGTCCCCTCCTCTAGACAGACATCCTCCTTACTCTAGCCTGCTCCCCAGCCTGGTCCCAGTGAATCGCCTTATTTTCTTTTCACTACTGTTCCACAAATCACCTCCACTCCATTGAAACTGTTGTAGTCAATATCCTCTATTAGTAAATGTTAGCTGCTGGCCAAAAAAAAAAAAAATGTTTTTAAATCCTCTAAGCCTGCATTTCCAAGCCTTTGTGTATGCCATTTAGAATCCCATCCCATCTGCCTAAAATTCTCTCTCTCAGCTTATAAAAGCTATCTTCCAAAACATTTAGTCTACCTTAAAGTTTCCCTGATGTTACAGGCAAAGGAGACACTGCCTTCTTTAGAAACCTATAGAATACATTTCCATCATAAAAATATATTATATTTTCTTCAGGATCAACATTTAGATAACAAATATTTATTGCATTCCTGCTACATATAAGACATTCATAGGCACTGTGCAGGGTGTGTTACTAACTGCTAAAAGCTGTGCAGTTCTAGGAAGGGAAGAATCTTTGGATACCTCAGAGAGATATAGTTGAGCAGCATATTTAAATTAATGCAATGTTGCCCAAAAGCTCATATGTTTTAGACAGTCTTTTAAAGGAGACTTCAAACTAGTTTGATATTAATATCCCTAGAACATTCTATTTCAGTGTGGATCAACATTTATTATTCAAACTTAATTTTTTGTTTTTAAATAAACCTGATGAATTCAAATGTCTGCATGTAAACATAAAAATGATCCCCTCTTCTGCATAATTAAGTGTATTGTATAAGTGTGTACATAATGTGAAATCAATAAATAATTAATTACCACTCACTGATTGTAATTGAATGTTTTCATAATTTTATTGTCAGTCATGATAAATAATCAGAACACTTATACTGCACTAAATTAATTAGTGTGTCATTTCTATTACATACATCAGCAGTGAAATAATACAGTGACATCTGTTTGTGATGTTTAAAGATGCGATATCCCTTATTAAGTAAAGGGAGGAGTACTAGAAATGTTTTCAGTGATTGGCAATTATGGTGGTATCTTCAAGGAGATCTAATAAAAGCATTTATATTTCTTACATTAACTACATACATCTTAATCCACTGTCAATTATAAGTAACAATATTCAAACATAAACCCTTTCTTTCTGTGGATATAAATTGAAAAACTCTTCTGCCACATTGCTCTATCACATTGAACGCTTATCAATTAGCAATGATCGGCTATTATTCCTCTACCACACCTAGAAGTTGCAGGGAGTAAGGATGTAAACATAGTATAATCAGACCAAAAAAGAACACTGGAGAATTTTGTGTTGAAGGACAATTTGTATTAATCTAACTATTTTGTAATGAGTCCTTTCACAAAAGAAAAACTCGTTTATTTCGTAAGTATACAAAGCAAACAATGATGAAGGCACTCTCATATGGAAGTATTTGATATGGTCAGTGAAACACTGCATTTTGGAAGTAACTAAAAAGCTCTTAACTCAGGTAGGATTGCCAGATTTAGCAAGTAAAAATACAAGACACAATACCTGGGACATACTTATACAAAAAATTGTTTGTTGATAATCTGAAATTCAAATTTAACTACTGAGCTTCCTGTACCTTTATTTGCTAAATCTGGCAACCCTAACAGTGGGGATCAGGGAATGCTTCTCAGGAGAGGTGATACTTGAGCCATCATGACGGATCAGTTGAAGTTAGGTGAAAGTGGGTGGAGGGTTGAGGCATGGACAAGATACTAAATATGGGTAGAGGATGGGAATGTGAGAGAATGATGAGCAATAGGTGTGAGCTCTTCAGTTTAACTAGAAAATTAAATTCTAACTTCACAATGGTAACAGATAAGAATATATTGCTTACTTGAATCTCCACCTCTTCTCTCCAAGTTCACAGTGAATCTAATCTGATGGTGTAAACACAGTATCAGCTGTGCAAAACAGTTGCTTAAAGAATATAAACCTCTGCTATGTCCAAATTTCTTTTTCTTTTTCAGAAACTTCAGCGGGCTTCACCTTGCTTTGTAAGAGCTAATAGGCCTTTGATTTCCTCCAATAAGGAATCTGATCACTTCTCTTTTCTTTGAACATGTTACATTCCTCATGTTATGCAACTGTTTCCACCTCTCAGGATGTCAAGTCTTAATGTAATTTTATGGTTAGAGAAGGAAATTTGAGTGCTTCGACAGGAAATTTTTCACCAATAATGGACAGTTGATAACAGAACGAAATGCCTTTTATGTAAACTGATGTTTGTGTCCTGTTTGGATACTGACTTCTGAAAAGTTTTGTTCTAAGCACGAACTGTTGTTCATCATGCTATTCACTAAAATCCCACTGTGAGGCCTTTACTGTGGCCCGTCACACTTGTCTCTAATGTCTTGAGAGGGCTTTTCATACAAAGTATAAATGTACACTGATATCACTCATCCTCACTTAGTGTTTCAAAAATTCATTTCAAACTCAATAAGACATATATTTTCAAATAAATTGTCCAACCTCTTCTACTTAAAATATAGAATCAAATGATGTATTTTGAGCCCAAAATATCTGAAAAGAAAAGAAATGTCCAGTGAAAGATGTGACCTGCTCTTATGTTAAAATTATGTGTCATGGCTTGGCATCAGCAAAATGTGCTATGATCACCAACAACAATGACTCATAAATAATTCTGTATGAAATACAAATAGTAAACACCTGTATACAGGGACAATATGTGAAAATGAACATGTTACGTGTTTTATCATATGACATTTTTACCTTTTTCTAATTCCTCATGTGATTTTAATTTCATTTCAATTCTCTTGTAAGCAACAGACCACGTCCTCAACAGAAATAAAAATATTCACACCCACACACACGCACACACCCCTTTGTCCTCCCCTCCCCCACAAATACACTCATTCTACCACAACCACTAAAATCTCAATGACAGTTACTACATATCTTTATCTTTGGTGCAAACAAACAAAAATTTCCATTTTACTCATGAGACCCATCCTGGAGTTACTGCCATCTAGTGACAATTAGGAGTATTTAATCCTTTTATTTTTCAAGCTTAAATTGCCTAAAATTTTGAAAAGTAAAAAAAAAAAAAAAAAAAGTGAAAATAAACAACAAATAAATATAAAGTTCTGAAAGAACTCTTCAATCTACAATATAGCTGCCACACCATTGTTTGACTATAAATTAAGGTAATTATTTTTATGTTTTCAAATAAACTGGACTTCTTCCAGGTTTAATATTTTACTTTGTGATGAAAATGTAAACTGTACAGATTATGTATTCCTTCGAATCTTAAACTTCTGAAATTCTATGCTAAAACAATATTTCTTTTTATTGACTTACCAATTGTTTTCAATAATAATTTGCTATTTTTATAAAATGTGCTTACATCTGTAGCTCTTATCTTGAGAAGTTTCTGTGTGTGCAGGTTCCTGAGATGTCACAAATGATTTCCTTGCATTCATGACTATATAAATATTGCCTTAAAGAAAAAAAATGTTAACATTTGCTCAAAATATTTTAGAATTCTTTCACAAATAGGGTATTAAATAAGTTATGCTAAATATATCTGTATAATTCAGCTGTGTAGGAGTAAGAAAGATGCTTTTTTTTAAACAATGCCCTACTATCATCTTTCAGGGTCACACACACAGTAACCTCAGTCTGGAAAGTGACCTCCTGTTTAACCTAGGAAACACAGGAATACTGTAGAATTTCAGTTTAGTCTTCTTAAGACTCAAATGCAGCCATATTGACTACAAAAGGGAACTTCCATGTAAATGTCCAAATTTTATAAAGAACTGTTTAGTGTAAAATAGTGCTTATTTAAAAATCATCTGTCCTGACTTTTAAAAATAAAAAAAAATTATATATACTGTTTTGCATTAGTTTACTGTTCCCTAAGAAGCTGGATGAAAATATCTACCACGAATATTGAACATTCTAAATGGGCAATTTAATCATTTCATCCAGTTGAAGAACTGCTGGTGTGCTTAGGCCAGTTCTTTTGTCTCCGCCAGTAAGGAAAACCCTTAAATATGAATGGGTAGGTTCTGGGTCTCTAGGTTAGCAACCACTTTTCATTTCCCAGAGTCACTGGAAGTCTCATTAATCTATGTCTTGTAAAAAGTTATAGAGGTCACATTAAAATGTGTGATACAACAGTTTCTCCATCTGGTCTAGAAAGGAAAACAAAAGTAACAATGGATTTCTGAGGCTTAGATCTTTCATAATTTAATATCAGACTTGACTTCAAGAAATGTCACAGTGATATTACTGAGTCATAATAATAAGAATGTAAGGATTAAATTCAGCTGATGTCTTACAAATAAATATCTATTAATTGATTAGAATATTTAGTCTATGCTTGGAGTATGTCTTAAATGTTTTCTAATTAAAAATATATAATGTTGATTCAATTATATTGGAGAATTGTGAAATTTTATTTTCTTTATTTAAAAGGAATCTATTTTTACCATGTAAAATACTCAAAGCAATATAAAATAGTCTTTGTTCCTGACCATCTTTCTCTGTTTTCTTATTCATGGTTTTACCCCAGAAGTGGAATCTAAGTTGAGAAATAGGTAATGAGTACCCGTGGGATACCATGCATATTATGTAATACTGCTTTAATACATACAAACAAAGAATGTGATAGAGATTATGTAATTGTTTCAATACTAAGAAAATCAATTTTTTATGTTTAATGTAAAAATAAATAAAACATTAACGATGATTAAATTGAAACAAAAATACCTCAAACATCAGAAGTACATTTCATCAGCCTGATTTTTTGTGTGTCTTATTGCTTCATCTGTATTAGGGAAGTCTTGAATTTTAAAAAAAGTAAAATTTACCAACCAAATTAAATATTAACATAGCAAGAAGGCACTTCAGAATTAACATTTTGCTTTAGTTAATTAGACATGAAACATTTCTTTTTGTGTGTCCAACAATCATCAGTGAGAGTTTTATGGAAGAAATTTAAATAATATTCGTTAAATAAATTATTTATTTCTCCAAATATTCAAGTAAGTTTTTTTTTAATTCTGAGCTAAATATTTTGCTACCAATTTAAAATGCATGTTTTGGATTCATTCAGCATTTCTTATTTGAAATCAGCATGTAGGTCAGGGGGCAGGCTACAGTAATTCATCAGAGGAAAACCGCCCATGTGTAAACATTGGAGTGGGAGATTTTGTTGTAGTATCCTGGAGAAGCAGTGAAACGCTATATTATTATGTCCCATGACATCATAAAGCAAGAATTAGACTGAGAGGCAATTCTTAAATTTAAAACAAAGACAATAAATTTAAAATCAAGCAACTCCTCTTGTCTAAGTAACCTGAGGCAATTAAGTTTAGAGAAAATGTTATGAACCCATGGACTGAGACCCTAATAGAGAAGCTCTAGTAAGAGGTGGGAAGTTTTCAAAAGCGAAATTCTCACTACACAGCTAAAAATAATCCCCAAGTAAAGAAATCCCCAAGTAAAAGAAAAGTAAAATGGATCTAAAGATGATGTGACCTTATAAGGAGTTCTCAAATGAGCTTAAATTATAAAACGAGACACACAAAACATGGAAAAATAAACACACTCAGGGACAAATATTTTTAAACGGCACATATATACCTATTTATATATTATCAGGGGAGTTGAAGCCAAAGAAGGGATAAGAACTGTAAAATTAGAAGAAAAATTTAAAACCACCAAAAGTGCCTTTGAAAATGTTATATTTGGAGTAAACACAAAAACGGGCTACACTGATGTGTTTCTCAAATTTGGGATGTTTATTTAAAATGCAGATTTTTCCCCTGTACTAAGTCAATACAAATCTCCAGGGATTTACCTAGGAATCTGCATTTTAATAAAACTTCCAAGTGAATGTGTTTTATTTTTTTTAAAGCAGAAAGTGAATATAGGTTAGAAAGTCAAGGAACGCTAAAAAGACATCCAATAAATAAGAGTTCCTTTGGCCAATCCACTTCCAATCCCCCAAACTTGCTCCTCAAAGGAAACAACTTTCAAACGTTTTGGTTATCTCTACTGGCATTTACCTCCACGTTTCTAAATAATATGTTTATATTGCTATTTCTTGATTAATCACTTTTAAATATTACTTTTGTCTTCCTATTATAGTAGATAAGGATTTAGGTCTTTAATACTTTTACTCTTACACTTCCCTACCCCCACACTCTCGATATAGTTTTATCACATCTTAGGGAAAAATCAATACTTAGTGTTTACACTGGTATGTCCATATACATTTTATTCATAGTTGAGCCAATTAGTATAGTGTGATTACTTTTCCTTTTTCTTACAATTTCTCATTTTCTAGGCATTAATAATTGCCTCATTTTTCTGTATGTTCAGATTTTTATGTACCTATTGTTAATTCTACCTAAACACCCCATCAGTGTCCCAATACTATTTTTCACATGAGCAAACACATCAGGTAATTCCTTAATTCCTATTTTCCCAGAAGTCTTCCCTCCTGGAGCCCTTTACCTTTCTGCTGTGCTTTGGGTTTCTTTTTAGGCCTGTCACCTGTCTATCGTTCTGGAAATTCCCTTTGCCATCATCCTGTTTTGAATCCCCTGTTCCTTTAATCTTCCTCTTTCCAGATTTATTCCCTTGTTTTTGTAGACCACATCCTCTAGTCACTTTCTAGGTGCTGCATAGAAGGCACTTTTTGAGTCTGGAAATGTCTGAAGATATCTTTATAGCTGCCAATAAGCTTTGCAATATCTCATTTTTAACATGAATGGGAGGCCAAATATCACCATATATTTGAAGAAGTCCCCTGCTATAAAAATCAGAGGCCAAAATAGAGAAGATGGAGAGGGAAAAAAAGGTCCATGACTAGCAGAATAAAACTTTGAAAATAGATAAATAACATGCTCAGATGGATGAGAGATGTTGCATCTGTGAAACAAGAACAAAATACTATAAAAATAATCATCACAGCACAAGACATAGATCCTGAGAATTTAAAATATGACGTAAAAAGAATCAGTCCCATATTCTCTCTTGTTGGTTAATACCACTTTGGTGGACATGGCCTAGTGCTTTCAAGGTTTAGTATACCCCCAAATCACCTCAAGACTGTAGACTGAACACGGTGGAATACACACAGGAATTTATCTACTCTCTATCCTGAAACCCCATTAAAATAAAAGTAAGGGAATTCTTTTTGACACAGGGTCTCACTCTGTCACCCAGGCTGGAGTGCAGTGGTACAATCACAGCTCACTACAGCCTCAAACTCCTGAGCTCACTCAATCCTCCAGACCCGTCCTGCCCAAGTGCTGTGGTTACTGGCATGAGACACCACACCTGGCCCTTAAGGGAAATTTCTTTTTAAAGCTTTCATTGTGACAGAGACTGAAACAAATGGAAAAAGTCAAATAGGAGAAAACAAACACAAGGCTAGGCACAGAAGGAAACCTCACAAAAATTATAATTACTATCCTTAGAGAGATAAGGGAAGGTGGAAAGCGGGTACAGGTGTGACCAACTGACTTAGCTTGTGGCGCAGAACAATGTACACTTGTCATTGGACTATTCCTGTGCAGTCATTTTAGCTTTCTCCAAAAACTTGGTGACATGTCCTACCTGTTCTGTATTCATCAGTAGATTGTGGACCCTTAGGCTTCAATATCGGCTGATTAAGCAATAAGGCAAGCAGATCTCCAAATGTCAGCATATAGAGATCTTGAAGAACAGGCATCTTAATTTTGATGAAGTCTCATGTATTTGATCTTTCCTGTATGGTTAGCGCTTTTTGTGTTGTATTTAAGAAATCTTTGCCTATTCCTAGTGGTCATGAAGATCACTTGTCGTGTTATATTCTACAAGTTTTATTGTTTTATTTTTCACAAACATTCAGACTTTCAGTCCTTTGAGAATTGGTTTCTTTTTGTGGTGTGAAATAAGTCTTTTTTTTTCATACAGATATCAAAATGACTCATTTAAGCAAAACATTCCTTCTCCATTACATTACAGCTGTATCATGAATCATGTAACCATATATGTGTGAGTCTGTTTCTGGATTCTCTATTTCATTCCATTATTCTATTTGTCTGTACATGCACAAATACCATACTATCCTAGTCAATATATATTAGTGACAGGCCTTGATATCTGGAAGTTTTGTCTTGTTATTCCCCTCTAAAGTCGATTAGGCTATTCTTGGGCTTTTGCATTTCCAATATATTAATAATTTTTGGAATTGGCTTGTTAGTTTCTATGTAAAATCTGCTGGGGCTTTCATGGGGATCCAAATATATCAATTTGCAACTAATTGACATCTTTACAATATTGAATTTCTCAATTCATGAACATGGCATATCCATCCATTTATTTTGGTCTTCTTTAATTTTTTCAATAATGTTTTATAGCTTTCTGCATAGAGTTATTGCAAAACTTTTGTTAGATTTGGGATTAGATATTTTATGCTATTACAAAAAGTATCTTTTATCTAAAATTCTGATATTGATTGATTTTGTATATTGACCTTGCATCCAGCAAACTTACTAAATACACTTACAATTTCTTACATATGTGTGTAGATGTTTTTGGATATTCTCCATACATAACAGTGTCACATGCAAATAATAATGCCCTAATCTTTTCATTTCCATCCCTTTTACATTTTATTTATTTTTCTTCCTTTATTTCACTGGTTAGGACCTCCAGTACAGTGTTGAATTTAAGTGATGACAGCAGGTGTTCTTGTTTTATTGCCACTTGAGGAGGAAAGCTTTCAATATTTCACCATTAAATATGATGTTTGCTGTAAGGTTTTGTTTTATGAACTATTTATCAGAGTAAAGAAATGTTTTTCTATTCCTGATTTGCTAAAAGTTTTTTTTAAATTGTAAACAGGCATAAAATTTTAACCTTAATCCTAACCCATTTAATGAGATTATCATAGGCTGTTTTTAATTTCTCTCTCTTTTCTCATTTCTTTTTAATTGATTTTAATCAATTTAATTAATTCATAAATTGCTTGATTTTCTTTATGAAAAGTTAATTTCTATTATTATCATGAATGCAATATTTAAAAGGCACATATTAAGATTTTCTTTAATGTTAAATGTACCATAGGAAAAGAGAGTACTCACAAAATTAGAGCTATCAAAACTATGACATAGTTATTAGATGATTTTTTAATATTATATCACTTTTGAATTCATAGAATAAAGCTAACTTGGTCATGATAATTATTCATTTTATCACTGGATTCAATTTTATAATATTTTATTTTACTTACTATTTTTTTTATAGAGATATAGAAATGGGGTCTCACTCTGCTGCCCAGGCTGGAGTGCAGTGAAGTGATTGTAGCTCACTGTCAGCTCAAACTCCTGGGCTCAAGTGGTCCTCCCACCTCAGACTCCCCAGTAGCTAGAACTACAGGTAACTGCCACCGTGCCTAACTAATTTTTAAATAACTTTTTGTAGCAATGGGGGTCTCACTATGTTGCCCCGGCTGGCCTCAAATTCCTGGCCTCAAATGATCCTCCCACCTAATTTTACAATATTTTAAAATAATTTTTCATTTATGTTTAAAGAGATTGGTCTTTAAGTTTTCTTTCTTATAATATCCTTGTCAGATTTTGTTACAAGTGTCATTTTGATCATATAAAATGAGTTGGTAAACATTCCCTCTTTTCTAGTCTTTGGAAGAGTTTTTGTGACAGTGGTGCTGTTTCTCTCTTAAATGTCTTGCTGAAGAATTTACTGTCATCTGGAGCTGGAGTTTTCTTTGTGGGAAAGTTTTTAATTATGAATTCAATTTTTTAAATAGATATAATAACATTTAAATTTTCTAATTCTTGTGTCAGTTTTGGTGAGTTGTGTTTTTTTAAGGAAGTTTTCTATTTTACCTAAAATTTTAATTTATTATCATAAGGTTAAAATACTCTCTTTTGAATACATATAGAATCTTTGGTGGCATCCCTCTTTTCATCCCTGATATTAGTTATTTGTGCCTTTTCTTTTTTTATCTTGATCAGTTTTTCCAGGAGTTTATCAATTTTATTAGTCTTTGCAAAGAACTAGATTTGAGCTTTTGGACTTACTCTATTATATGTTCTCTTTCTATTTAATTAATTTCTGTCTTTATCATTATTATTTTCCATCTACTTTCATTAAGTTGAATTTACTGTTCTTTTCTTAATTTCTTGAGATGGATACTTATATTACTAGATCCCTCCTCTCTCCAATCTTCTACCAGGGTCTCACACTGGCAAACACAGTCAGAAGTCAGCCAACATATGAGCCTGGAAAATACAATCTCACAGGTTAGCCCCCTTGTCATTCAGAGCAAAACAAACGACAGGTAAGGGATGGGTATGACAACCAACTGGCAAGTTTCCAATACAGAATGTGAAAGCTTGAGAAAAAAGACTCGGGCATGACATGATGACATTCTTTAATTGCTTAAAAGGTTGTTATGTGGGAGATGGATTGAATATGTTATGTACAAACCCAGAGATCAGTACTAGAACAAATGGGGAAAATTATAGAAAAATAGCTCAATATAAGAAAAAACTTATAACAATTAGAGCCATGCACACACACACCCAAAAATAATAATAACAATAATGATAGATTCCACATAGGGAATCAGGCACTCTTATAAATTTTTGGTTGAAAAGCATTTTGACAAAATCTATCAGAGTTTAGAATACTCTTTCACTCAACAACTCTACTTTTAGGATTTTTTTCTGTAAGTATTATTTTAACTGTGCACCAAGAAGTATATGCAAAGATAATTACTGAAGATCACTTGCATTACCAAAAGATTAGAAACAATGTAAATATTTATCAACAGAGAACTGAGGAAATAGATTAGGGTACATCCATGCAATCACAGCACAGTTTAGCCATTTAAAAATACAGCAGATCTAAATTTGCCAGAATAATGTCCAAAATATATTATGTAAAAAGTGCAAAACAGTTTCATTTGTATGCTAACATTTACATAGTGTGTTATTATTTGTGTAAAAGGAAAGGAAAACAAATATGTACATATGTGCATATGCTTTATATGCACAGAAAAGCTCTAGAAAGATACATAGGAAGGAAGCTATGGAGTGGTGGAAAAAGGACCATTGTAGGCATAGATTACCTGAATTTTCATAGATCAAATGAATTTGAAAACTTCCACACTTCTAGTTACATTTTTATAGATAAAATGAAGAAATATTAGCTGGAAAACCGGGTGAATACTAATTAATGGATTGCTATCAACCATAAGTAAAGTCTCTGCTGTGTGCCACAGAGCCCTATCCTCCATTCGGCTCAGCAGGGGTAAGAATGCTTTGATTGAGAACACACATTACAAACTCAGCCATTTCAATTATATCAGAAAACTCATAAAAATAGCAAATACATTGGATTGTTGGTCAGTGTTCCGTGCTCTTATCAACCAAAGTTATTTACATTTTTTAAATTAGCATTTGGATAGAAACTGAGGAAATAAGAGGAATTGCTGTCATTGTCATCAACTTCACATTTCAAAATAGAAATTTGACTATTATTATTTTCTCTGCACTTGCTAAGAAGAATAAATTTGTTGAATTCCAAGTCAAATATGGAGTATTAATTTTCTTTAAGCCTTAAAAACATCTATTTAAATATTAAATTTTATGTCTTACAATAAACACGTAAAAGTGATTATTTTGGAGGATTTTAGTTATTTTCATTATAAAAAAATCAATGAATGCAAACATTTTAGACTACTTAAGTTAGACTACAAGTTTAGACTACAAGTTACTACACCTTGTTAAAGAACATAGAAATTAAAAAATAAATGTCTTCAAGGACGATGATGTAAAGAGATTTAGGTCACCAAAAAAAATAATCATTTGCAGCTCTATAACTTGCTATATTAAAACTATCTGACAAATATTCACCTATGTCTCAGTCTTGAATCTAAGAAAAATCAGATTAGAGTGAAGAAGAGCAGGCACAGCATCCTTATTTCAAGACTGATGATTCTTTGAATAGCCTCACATGTACTCATCACATGGTCAAAGTAGGAGACCTCGTTAGTTGGCAGCCCCTTTTGGATTTAACTCTTATCAGTAATAACTGTTCATCAATGCAGACTCTCAGTACAGCAGAAGCAACGGCCCACTTGCAAGAAAGGGCTATCTATTGTTCCCTTGTGAGAGCCTCAAAAGCCATTCAAGCAGACAACACCTGGAAAAATAGATCTCTGTACAAAGTTATTTGTCTCAAAGGAGTATCTACATAGATTATTAAAAGATTATTTTATTTACATAGGGTTTTACATGTCATTCCTCCCTGCATCAGACCCTTGGAGTATACTCTCATAACATAACCCTTTTTGGATTTGAGTCATTTGTTTTATAGCTAGTAGCATGATGTTCCCAAAAATGGGATAGAAAAACACTGACTGATGAAATGTCCAAATCATGCTCTATACCTGGCATATATCAGGTTTGGTTTATTGTTCAGGGAAAAAAATAAGACTATGAAGTAGATACATATGAAAAAAGGAATAAATCTGTAACAGAAAATATAATAATGCTTTCTTTTTAATAATGCTCCCCTTGTCTTTTTGTTTGTTGCTTGAGAAACATGAAGATTTACCTATAGATATTAGGAAATATGGTTAGAAAGATTTAAGAGCTAACGGAGCATTTTCAATCTACAAAAAGTGCCAACAGTGTCAAGCCTAAAACCACGAAGAAATCCTTTCAGTCCTCGAGCACTACTTATAGGTCACTGAAGTGGATCATGATCTTATTTGGGGCACCTAGCTGGCATATTACATACTGGTGTAAGTTATAGTATATTGCATTTGTTTGGAGAGAGATATTGGATTTGCAAATTAAAATTCCAGGTGAAAAGTGCTGTGTTGCCTTCTCCTAAGGAATACATACTAAGGGCCTTTTTGCTCTCCACAGGGATTTTAAGTTTTTAACATTGTTGGCAGAAAATTTAATTGCATACATTTAAAAAATACATTTTTATGATAGCACTAACACGTAAAAGTCAATTGTCCAAGATGTTTGTGAAGGGATTTGTAATTTTATAAATAGTTCAGCTCTGTAATATCCTATCAAGTTTAGTTCTCTACCCATAATTAAAAGTGATCTTTTAAATTCTCCTGGAGATGTAATATTATTAGCACTGTGGCCGGGTGCGGAGGCTCACACCTGTAATCCTAGCACTCTGGGAGGCCGAGGTGGGAGGATTGCTTGAGGTTAGGAGTTCGAGACCAGCCTGAGCAAGAGTGAGACTCCCGTCTCTACTAAAAACAGAAAAAAAAAATTAGCCAGTCAACTAAAAATAGAAACAAAATAATTAGCCAGGCGTTGTGGCTTGCACCTGTAGCCCCAGCTACTCAGGAGGCTGAGGCCAGAGGATCCCTTGAGCCCAGGAGTTGGAGGTTGCTGTGAGCTAGGCTGATGCCACGACACTCACTGTAGCCTGGGCAACAAAGTGAGACTCTGTCTCAAAAAAATCAAAATATTATTAGCACTGATAACTGTACTCTTGTTACCCGGTTCTCAAGTGAAGGGAGGGCTCTTGTTTGCTTGATATGTTTATTCTGCTCCTACTAATGTGAATAGGCAATCCTCAAGGATAAGAAAAAAATTTATAGGTCTGGTATGTGAAACACCAACTCAATAAGTTTAATTCTACAAAAAGATGTGAAATTCTTCCTGACACTACAAGAACAGCAATTATAAAAGGCTTTAGTAAACTAGAGTGAAAGGATTGAAGATTGAAGGAAACAATCTCTCTATCAAATCCTGGCAATAAAAGTCACCAAGGTTTTGGTAATATGGCTTGAAAAGTTTTGATATATTAATGTACCACAACTTAACCACAATATTAAAGAACAATGAAACATGTTGTCGATTAAATTTAAAATGATGATGAATACAAGTTGTTAATCATGGGGAGGAGCATTTGTAGAACAGGAAATAATCTTAAACTACCCCTTTTCCCTATTGATTTCAAGTTTTTAAAATAAAGAAATCCACCAGGGTATATTTGGAATTCATTTTTCAAGGCTCCAGAGTAATCAGATTCCCAAAATAGTCTTTAGAAAGAAGGATTTAACTAGATGAATAAAATCACTCAGCAATTCTATCTCTTCTCCTATAGTAAGAGATTAAGTCAACCTTTCCATGGTCCTGAATGCAGGGTACTGTTATCAGTCTATGGAAAGGCTGAAGTAGAACACATTGAACTACCAGGTTTTACTAAGCCTGGAGCAGCTATGGCTATAGCTATTCCTAACACCGCCAACAGAAGAGGGGATGAATTTTTTTCCCTCATGAGTCAACTCCTTTTCCCCTTACCTCTGTTCAAACTCTTTTTTTTCCCATATGGAGGAAAACATAGGTGTAAATTATTTCTTAGAAGCCTATAATGTAGGCACTTGTGCAATCTTGCTCAAAAATGACAGACTATATGAAACTTAAGGTTCTTCCTCTTTTCACTACAGTCTCTTTTACCCCCAAATGCCCCAATTTCCCCAATATCCAGCTCTGTATAAAACTTCCTCAATCCTTTCTTTCATAAAAAATTAATGCTTACACATTTAAGGAGTGCCTCTTCACCACCTCTTACAGTATATTAGAGATGGAAAAACAATTACAACAGCAAATGAAACAATAAACAAAATGAAAAGGCAACTTCCAGAATGGGAGAAAATATTTTAAAATCATCTATCTGATAAGGGGTTAATATCTAAAATATGCAAGGAACTCATACAACTCAATAACAAAACAACAAACAAACAAATAGTCCAATTTAAAAATGGATAAAAGCCAGGTACAGTGGCATGCACCTGTAGTCCCAGCTATTTGGGAGGTTGAGGCAGGAGGATCACTTGAGCCTAGGAGTCTGAGGCTGTAAGTGCACTATGATCAAGCCTGTGAATAGCTACTGAACTCCAGTGTAAGCAACATAGCAAGACTCCATCTCTGAAAGAAAAGAAATAAAGGACCTGAATATTTTTCCAGAGAAGATATACAACTGGCCAACAGATATATGAAAAGGTATTCAACATCACTAATCATCAGGGAAATACAAATAAAAACCACAATGAGGTATCATCTCACCTGCTAGGATGATTATCAAAAAGGTAAGAGATAAGTGTTGGAGAAGGTGAGGAGAAAAGGGAACACTTGTACACTGTTGGTGGAAATGTAAATTGGTACAGCCATTATGAAAAACATTATGGAAGTTCCTCAAAAAATTAAAAGTAGAACTACCATAGGACCCAAGAATTTCACTTCTGGGGATGTATTTGAAGGGAATGAAATCAGTAGCTCCAAGAGATAATCTTCACTCCCATGTTCATTGCCAAGACATAGAAATACAATGGCCAAGACATGGAAACTATCTAAATGTCCATCAACAGATGAATGGATAAAAAAATTGTGAAATAAATATATACGTAAGTATATATAAGGAATATTATTCAACCATAAAAAGAAGGAAATCCTGCCATTTGTGACAACATGGATAAAACCTTGAGGACCTTATATACTAAGTGAAATAAGCCAGACATACAAAGACAAATACTGTGTGATCTCACTTATATGTGGAGTCTAAAAACGTCAAACTTACAGAAACAGAGTGTTGAATGGTGGTTGCCAGGGCCTAGGAAGTAAGGGAAATGGGAAGCTGTTGATCAAAGAGTACAAATTTTCAGTTATAAAATGAACAAGTTCTAGGGATCTAATATACAGCATGGGTAGTGATGGATGTATTAATTTTATTGTGATAATTGTTATATAATATTTACATATATCAAATCATCATTTGTACACCTTGGATACACATAACCTTTGTCCATTAAATATTTTAAAATAAATAAGCAATGACAAATTACATGAGTAAAATTTCTTAGAAAAGTATAATGAAGACTCAACTTGCAGCTAAATTTAGCTAAGATCTCTGTTGAGTACTCATGTATTTTCTAGAAATCAGGCATATATAGAGGTATGATGGAAGTTAGCTGGCCCTGGATTGATTATATGTAAGTCTGAGGGAAAATTCAAACCAAAAGAGGAGGGAATCAAAGCACACAAGGGCAGTGCTAGGGAATGGATGGGTATAATTCTGAATACAGCCATCGACTGTCATTCAGCTTGGACCCCGACTCAACTCCTGTGAACCCATGGCTGAGGTTTCATATGTGGAGAGTGCAATAGAGGAATAAAGAGGAAAAGAACTGCTTCAATAAAGTCTCTGTAGATCCTCAAGAGTGCTGAGTAGCACTACTTGGTACCCTACTTAGTGGGTATCACACCAATGGAAGTAAAGGGTGCTTTCTCTATTGGGGTTAACTGTCAAACCACAGGATAAACAAAATACTGGTGCTTCAATAGGTATGGGTGCAGGTGCCTGTGGCAGACATTGGGGCATCCTTGTGTGTCAGAAATTGTGCATTAAAAACACTTAGTACTATTTCTGGCACAAAATATGTGCTCATAAATGGTTGCTTACTAACATGGTTATTACTAGGAGCAGCACCCTTGGGAGTTATGAGCTGGATTATGTACCCCCCAAAATTCATATGTTGACCTCCTAATTCCTCATACCTCAGAATGTGATTATATGGAGATAGGGTCTTTAAAGAGGTGATCAAGTTAAAATGAGGTCATTATGGTAGGCCTTAATCCAATATGACTGGTGTTCATATAAGAAGAGAAAATTTAGACATATACATGTGCAAAGGGAAGATGACGACACGGGGAGAAGACAGTCATATTACAAACCAAGGAGAGAGGCCTGGAACAGATCCTTCCCACACAGCCCTCAGAAGGAGGCATCCCTGCTGACACCTTCATCTCAGATTTCTAGCCTCCAGAACAGTGAGAAAATAAATTTCTATCTTTTAAAACACTCAATCGGTGATACTATGTCATGCAGCCCTAGCAAACTAATCCAGTGGGTATTAGCAGCAAGAGAATACATCATGCTATCATGCTGGAGGAAAATAAGAAAATGGTGATAGCTGAAAGGACTAGTTCCTAAGCATTCATTCATATACATTCATTCAACAAATATTGGTTGGTCATTACTATGTGCCAGACATTATGCTAAGTGCTAGAAATTTAAAGCCTAACAAAGCATAGTCGTTGCTCATGAGGAACTCATAGTCTTGTGCAGGGGTGGTGGATTGGGAGTGGGAAAAGAGGAAGGGCTGAGGAAGGAGAGTAGTGAGATGATGGAAAGGGGTAGGACAGCTAATCTGTAATCCAATGATTACAATTCCATAATCAGTACTATGAAAAGCAGGACACAGTTAGGCATAGGGTTTCATGGATGTGTAGAGGTGGGCCATCTAAATAGAATAGGGGTCAGAAAAGGCTTTCCAGAAAAACTGACTCTTGAGCTAGGCATTGATGCATGAATAGGAGTTATTGTAGCTTGATATAAATTGAAAGTAAGGGCATCCCTATTCAAGATATACCACCTTTCCCTTCTTTCTAAACTCCTTGAATTAAATGGGGAGATCCTGTAATAGTGATAGGGGAAGTGTCAGAAAAATTTAGTGTTGTCGTGCTGCCATATACATTCGGGTGCAGATGTCTTTATCATAGAATGTCTTATTGAGCCCCCTTTTTTTTGATGCACAGCAATATTTGGAACTAAAAAGATGAAGTAGAATTAGACTTGAGTGAAGCTCTGCCCCTCTCTTCAGCAGGCAGGATGAAAGAAAGCTAGAGGGTGTGGGACGTAAGTGACAACTACCTCTCAGTCTTTCTTGATTTAGGCGTCTGCACCAGCTGGGACTGGGGCAATTGCCATGAAGTTCATGTTAGTCAGCCGGCGATCTATTTCTTTGACCACAGCCCACATACAAGGAGGCACTGGGATTCTTCTGGACACTGGAGGTTCTGGCCTCCAGCCTTAACATTATTCTCCCACTTTTAGGTCACTAAAACAGGTGCTTAAACTAGGAAAGTTTTATGTAGACGGTTCCCATGGCAAGTCACTCAAACTGATGGCATCTTAGAGCTTGCTGTTGCCTATCTTATGGATTTTCAGAGAGGTTCTCGAAGGGAAAGACAGGCGCTGAAGAATTGTTCTTGTTGTAGAAAGGTCATCAGCCCTCGATGGGCACACACATCAGGGAGTTCCAGGCTAGGGGACAAAAGGTGGTTCTGAGGGGGGCGTGTGGCGCTTGCCTACTGATGGTAGGTAGTTCAGCTCTGCCTACACTGCCACGTGGACTCTTGAGGAGCTGGCTTGTGTTGTACTCATCCTCCTGGTCCCAGATCCTAACGTTAATGATTATTCTTAAACCTGGAATTGGGACCCCAAAGATAAAACAGTACTCAGCACATAGCAAGTCCTCAACTAAGTTTATTGAATTAAATAAAAAATTGGAATTATGTATATCAAGGGCAGATCAGCTCTTATCTGGTGTGGTATCCCCTTTGTTAAGAGAGAAAACTCTGCCCGGGATTTCTCTGGAAAGATTTTGCAACACTGGCGCTACCCTGTTGACACCAAGTTTATCGTACGTATGTAAATAGAAATATGTGAGCAGGGAAGATCAGATGCTGCTGTAAGGCTTTGTACCATGGCATGCATCCTCTCCCCTCCCCTAGGAAAGCGTGACTGATTAAAACAATTTTGGGGGGTGGGTTTCTTGAGAGTAGATGTGCAGATGGAGGTTGTTTCTGGTGCTCTGGGCTTATTATTCATGATTTTCTCCCCAAAGAGAGTGATTTTCAACCTGGCAATTCCTTTGCTCGTTTGGAAACAGAGTAGCAGAAAGATGAGGAGAGTTTGTGACTCACAACTGAAATCTGTGTTCTCTTGTCACTTCGTCAAATTAGTCCTGGTGGCGTTTTGTTTTCCCCCAGAAATAAATCGTTATTAAGTGATTCTTCATAAAGCAGTGCACACGTTTATCACACCACAGTGATCTGGACCCAGTTAGGGGATTTTAAGGTACAGGTCATGTTGCTGGCCTGGCAGTGCTGGCCTTGTCACACACATTTCTCTCCACTCCATGTGTTAATGCTTCAGAACCGAAACCCAGGCTTTGCCATTTAGAGGCTTGGAAATCATCATATAAAACACAATAGTGTGGCAAGGTGAGGTTGAGCTTTTAATTTTTTTCCAGTTAATAGAGAGAAAGAAGAGGAATAGGGAAGGACAGATGAATGGGGGAAATCAGGGATAATGATAAAATATCCTCAAAACTTTAGCTTTGGTGATTCATTATGCCTCACATTCAGTTTAATTATTAAATTTACTAAAAGCAACAATTGGCTTTTGGAATAAATTAATCATGCCGACGATTAAACATGAAATACAATTTTAATCATATTTGTTGAACATTTTCTAAAAGCTTGGCATTCTTGCTCAGCCTTTTATACAAAGTTTTTCATTATCTACCTTACAAAATATGGTGTTATCATCATTCCCACTTTCAATATGAGAATATTTGGAGATTAGAAAGTTTAAGTAATTTGACTAAGGTCATATACCTTAGTATAGTAGGCTGGAAAACAAAGCCAGGATGTTTTCATTAAACTAGAATAGTCCTTTTTCTTTTCTTAATGAAGTCTTGGCATTAGGGTTTTTTTTTTTTATTTTTAATACTTTTATTTGGAAATTAATAATTAACCCTTTTAGGAAAGTAGTTAATATAAATTTAGAAGTCATCTAGAAAACAGGTGAAATTGCTACATTATTTAATTTATGATGTTTATTTCATTTAAAAAGTACTAATTTTTATCTATATTT
>CAUYRT010039293.1:0-24464 GCA_963574885.1 Lepilemur ruficaudatus | reverse complement strand
AGCCTAGCTGACAGCATCCTCAAACTCTTGGGCTCAAGAGATCTTTCTGCCTCAGCCTCCCAAGTAGCTGGGGCTACAGGCATGCGCCATCATGCCTGGCTAATTTTTTCTATATATATTTTTAGTTGGCCAATTAATTTCTTTCTATTTTTAGTAGAGACGGTCTCGCTCTTGCTCAGACTGGTTTCGAACTCCTGACCTTGAGTGATCCTCCCGCCTTTGCCTCCCAGAGTACTAGGATTACAGGTGTAAGCCACCATGCCCAGCCTGTTTCTTTTTTTTTTTAATCTTGGAATAGATCCAGCCTTCTTAAACACGAACACCGCCATTAGTTAAAAAGACTGGTAAAGCTTGTTTTGTTTTGTTTTGTTTTGTTTTGAGATAGGGTGTCGCTTCATTGCACTGACTAGAGTTCAGTGGTATCATCATAGCTCACTGCAACCTCATACTCTTGGGCTCAAGGAATCTTCCAGCCTCAGCCTCCTGAGTAGCTGGGACTATAGGCATGCACCACCACATCTGGACTGTGTTTCTATTTTTTGTAGGATGTGGTCTCACTCTTGTTTAAGCTGGTCTCAAACTCCTGACCTCCAGCAATCCTTCTGCTTCAGGCTCTCAGAATGCTAGGATTACATGCGTGAACCACCTCACCTGGCCCCTTTTGAATTTTAAAACAACTTTATTGAGCTATAATTCTCAATTTAAACGTTAAGAGATGCTGTGTCCCTGAAACGGACATAATTACATGCTCAATTAATTTCTGTCTACAAAGAAAGGAAGCCCACAAGTGAACATCTAATCTGGGCATCTCACTTGCCTATTTCAATAATCTGGCTGTTTTCTTCTTCCTTCATTTCCTCTGTGGGCCATTGTGCCCCCAAAATGCCTCCATTGTCAGATTCAAAATTGAATCCTATGATATTGTAGCCTGAGGAAAGGGAAGCACTGAATATCATTTCCAGTTTTAGACCCAGAAGATATTTAGGAGATGTTACTCTATATACACTACATGCAATATTAGTGCTTTTAATTTCCTTTTGACGCATGCAATAGAGATTAATTTGCATGAGCTCGTTTCAATTTCTGGAATGAGTCCAAAATTTTGCATTAAGTTTTCCATCTGAAAAACAAAGTTAAAAAGAACACATCTCTTCTTTCAAATGTTTTTATTATAGTTCCCTTTTACAGTCCCTGCATCTAATATTCACTTAAAAGCTTGAATATGTATACCCATAGGTTCGAATTTGTGTCTTGTTTCTTTCTTGATTACCTCCTGATTCTACCACGAAACTTCATAACTTTCAAATGCTACACAAACTGACAAAGCACTAGAACTATCAAAAGGAGTATCTACAGATCCAGGAAAAATATTTATTTTATTTAATACAAAGTCAGAATTGGTCGACTATGCACAGGAACACAGGATCAAGTGCTCCATGATGAGTGGCATTTGTTTTTCATCATGAGTATGAAGTAGGTACACACATTGGGATCACAGAGAGGAAGTAGAAAGTCTATTGCATATTGAAACACAGGGGACTTTCCATATCATGGCTTTTTTCTTAAACACTGAACTAGATTATTAAATTATGGTATTTATTTTGTTTTCAAAAGCCCATGCTTTCACAGACTACTTTCTAGTTGCAGTAGAAGTGTGTAACAAAGAGATCAGACTGCCATTACAGTAAGACAATATCACAGTCTCCTCATGCAATGCAGTGTGAAGTTCTCCACCCCTTAGGAGGGAAATTAAAAGGCTTCACGTGGATTTATCAAGCCTTTACAACCACCGTCCAGATCACAGGGGAGAGAGCAGCTGGAGAAAGTGTGAGCACACATCCAGACAAATCTAGAAAGGTGAATGTTCTGCAGAAGGATTGGCATGGTTCCTTGAACAAGGCAGTATCATTAAAAATGAAATAAATAAATACATAAAAATAAAAATAGAAAAAGGTGAGGGGTAGGGGCAGTTGGCTGCATTCAAAGAGACTTGAAGGATACAACAAGGCATGATCCTGGCTTGGATCCTGGTTAGAGGACCAGTAGGTTAAAGAACAAGTGCTAACCATGTGATTTCAGTTTCATAAAACATGCATGTGTGTGCATGTACGTGCATATGCACACATAGAAAAGGATCTGAAATATGCATAAAAAGAAAAAGGATCTGAAATAAAATAAATAAGGATGTGAAAATAAAAAAAAAAATCAATATCAGTTACCGGCCACCTCTGTCCAGCCTCCTAGCTTTGTTTCCCACCAGGTTTCAGGAAAGAGCCACACAGTCCTTCTGTGAGGGTCCCCAGCTCTCTCCCCAAACAGGGCCTGGCACTATGGTTTTAGCCTTGAATTCCTCCCCCAACACTCCACCCAGCTAACTTTCCCTCTGCATGGGAGCTCTCCTTGGTGCTCAACCCAGTTCAGCACTTGTATGCTCCTTTCTAGCAGGTTTATAATTAAACATTTAGCTGTGAAAGTGTTTTGGTTTTTTGGGTTTTTTTTTTTTTTGATTACTTGCATTTCTCTGGCCAGACTCTATGCTTCATGAATGCAGCAACTGCATGTGGATTTGCTCACTCCTATATTCCCAAATCCTCAAGTAGCCTGGCCCAAAACAGGCACTCAACAAATATGTGTTGACAAGACCCGAAGAACGGGCCCCACTTGTACTCACCATCAAATTGGTATTGACTGATTGACACTATGGTGCTTAAATGGTGGTAACGTTCACTGGGGATTTTGGGGGTGGGGGGTGGACCCACATCCAGGGGATGTGGTGAGCACTGGGAAGGGGAGGGGCATGCTTTAGGTGTATTTGTGGATGGAAATTAGGGGTCTCAATGGGGGGTAGGAAATCCTCTAAAACTGATTTATGTGAATAGCTGTACAACTTGGTAAATTTACTAATAACCATTTAATTGTACACTTAAAATGGAGTAAAAACATGATATGTAAATTACAATTAAAAAAATACGTGTTGAATAAATGAATGAAGTGACAAATAGCATGCATTTGACAAATATTTATTAAATAAATAAATGAACTACAATCACCAGTGGTCCTCCAGCTCATTCATACATCCATTCATTCATTCATTCCAAAATATTTATTGAAGTCCCACTTCCCTGATTGACAGCTCTTTTTCTTGCTATGATATATTATAGTAGAAGTCAATGCCCAGGATGACCCTCAGATAGTATCCTTTGACGCCATCATTGTTTGCTTGAGTGGTTGACATTTTACAATTGTATAATGAAGCATTTAAGTATCTTACAACTGTCACCAAAATTCATCTTAGAGAGGAAATCATCTTTCTTTGAAAAAACATCTTTGGAAGGTAGTAGGTGGAAGGTGAGCTGAGACCCAGGCTCAACAGGAGAGCAAGTGTGCGGAGAAAGACAAAAAGCTGCAAAGAGAAAATGGCAGAAGTGTGTTTTGCCATTGAGAGGAAGACAGGGAGATGAGACCAGTGAAGCCAAGAGGGAAGATATGGAAGAGAAGGGCCAGGAAGTGGGGTGAGGCCAGGGTCACTTTAGAGCTTGGCCAGTGGGTGGGCTGTTTGCAGTTGTTTGTTTGGAAGTGGTTTCCATCCCTTTCCCATTCCCTCCCACCACACTCAGGAACACATTACGTGATCACAGATATCAAGGAAAGGGCTGCATCTAATACCTGGACAGGCAACACATGTAAAACAGAACCATGCCCCAAAGAAGGAATCTGAAGGCTGAGAATCCGTAAAGACACCAGCCTCTGGGAGCTTGCAGAAATCCTGGGGAAGGCTTTGGACTTTCTCAAGATGCAGATTTGGGGACCTTAAGCAATGTGGCTACATCTCATGGGACAGACAGGCCCCAGGCAGGCAGTTTGCACAGGAATTCAACATTTTTTTGATATAATACTGTTTTAAATATACTCAAGAGGATTGCACTGAAAGAAGTTTTTATTTTTGTTTTCTGCAAGAGGATAATTGGTGTTCAAATGCCTGTGATGTGACTCTGGACCTTGACGGAGATGCTGTGCTTAGAGAGAGGCAGGTCTGCTCAGCCATGGGGTCTGGTTTCCAAGTATGAGCACATCTCAAGCCCACCTGCTGCAGGGAGCTGCAGCCCTCAGGGACCCTCCCTCCTTCTGCTAAGCCCCAGGGTCCTCACTCCATGTCCTCATGGGCCCTTGTACATCAGCTCAGTTCCACTCCATCTTGATCTGGGCTCTGAGCCCTTACTGTGAGCCCACCTACTCCTCGAGTTAGGCAGCTACTCCTGCCACACACCAACAGGCTTCCTGATTCTCATGTGTCCCTGACACTGCCCAAAGGTGTGCCAAGGTGGGGTGTGCAGAATACCTGGCATGCTGGTATGCTGGGTACCATGCTGGGCTGTGCTGCTGTCAGCCCAGTCTAGCCCAGTCCCCAAACACACACACGCGCGCACACACAGCCATGGCCAGAGTCTTTGCTAGATGAACCATTCAGCTAGCTTTATTAGATAGAAATTGAGGGCCTTTCAAACAGTGACAAAGTACCCTGATTATGTTTTTAGGCATAGCGTCACAGTCATCACTTCAGAATCACTGTTCAAGGACAGCCACACACAAGACAGAATTATGCTGCAGGTGTTGGTATGAACCACTGCCCCCAGAACAAAATCTGCATCAGAATAAGACCAGGGCTGCAGCCCTACCTCCCTGAACTCTCAGAATGGCATAGCCTTTCTGTCCAGGGCAGGGGAGGGAGTTAATCAGCAGAGCAAGGAGGGCCTTTTCAGACAAATCCCAGCAAAGGACGTCGTGGGCCTCCCTGTCTCCTCCAGTGGAAAGGCTCCACGGGGCACGGTGCAGCGGACTCAGCTCCTGCAGAGGGTGCGAGGGAGGGATGGGCCGAGGACCTGACAGAGGCCACATGGTACTTTGTCTTCACACGCAGGAGGCCACCCAGGGGTCAGTGCCACCACCCCCTCAGGGACAGACTCCTCTGTCTGCCTTCACGTGAGCCGCTGGGCAGGACTCCCACTCCGGGAAACTGATGTCACACCTGGGCTGAAGCCACACCCTGGAGCAGGCAGTGGGCACCTGGCTCCAGGGCAAGAGGTGTCCACAGCTCCTCTGCTGACCCACAGTGTCTGTCCTGTTGTTATTTGGGGCAGAGGTGGCAGGGGGCCGACTCCAAACTGTACCACTGAATAATCCATTGTATGTTTGCTGAGATAAAGTGTTAATCTTTAGAAAATGCATAGACACATACATGTGTTTCACAGTTCAGGCAATTCAGCATTGAAGAAAAGTTATGGCTCCCTGAAGGGAGGCCAGCCGGTGCAGAAAGGGAATCTGCAGGCCGCCCAGCGCCTGCCACACACTTACATCACCTGTGCAGCGTGTGGGAGCCCCTGGGGGACTGGCCGCCCCACAGGGCAACCTGGAGCACAGGGACTTGCTCAGCCAGCCACAGGGAGGGCCAAATGTCCCACTGGGGATGAGTATAGGAGACTGGGCTCCAGGGGCACTGGCAGGGCTGCCACTTGGGACCCCAACAGCCACCTCCCAAATGGCCACAGCAGCAGGGTTAACCCCATCCCCCACTCCTGCTTTGCTCAGGCCTGTGGCCTTGGGTGACTGTGCCAAGAGCCATGGCCTCCCCCCAGCCCCACTTGGCCTCCCGCCCAAGGCTGCTGTTCTGGGTGTACTGAGTGGCCCCCAAAGAGAAATGAAAACACGCCAGGGCCCTCCACACAGACGTGGGGCAGGGTGTGAGGCCAGGGTTAAGCCCAGGCCTGCAGCAGACTCCACACCAGCCCGACAACCTCAGAGAGGAGAAGAAAGTGCCTTGGGTGGCAAGAGAAGGACACTGGCCACTGTCTTGCCCCCCAGCCCCTCTGCCTGGGGGAAGTTTGGGCACCCAACATGGGGCCCTCCACCACCCATCCTTCGCTGGGGACCTGGGGCACACTACTGCCATCTTTCTGGGCCTCAGTCAAGGAGCATGGCTGCTCTCTGCTCTGTCCTCCTCACAGGGACACAGCAAAGTCCCATGAGGAAATGGATGGTGACAGAGTTTAGAAAGTAGAAACATTCACCTGTGGGGGGAAATAAGGTCATATTCTTAAAATCACAAATAATCCCAGGCCTGAGACACTGCAGAGCCAGCCCGGACCCAGCCAAGGTCCCGACCCCTCCTCTCATGCACAACAAGGACAGAATCTCTGTGAGAAGGAGGGTGGCCTGGCCACGCCATCAGCCTCGCTGTGAGGCCTCTTTGAGGTGGGAAGAGGGAAGGGGCTTGTCACCCCACACATGCACTGTCCTTTTTTCTTAGGAGAGAGGCAGCAGGAGAGTGTTGCCAACGTCAGAGGGAAATGTTAACTCCAAAAGAGTGAGTTTACCTGTCTCGTCCATCCTGCACCATCAGATAATGAACTACTTCACTTGCACGGATGTCAGCATGACTGAGGGTTTATCTCTTAAGCACCAAGGCTTTTGTGAATGGGTTGTAAGTGTTTGGGGATGGAAATAATTCTAAGGTGGATAAGATGCTTCCCCGCCTTGTTAAAGATAGTCTATCAAAGGTTGTGTGAACATTCCTGTACCCCTGCATGCTGCAGATGTCACAGAGTGATCTGAGCTGAAAGGCCTTGTTGCCCTCCTGGTTATTATGACATATTTGCCCCCACCCCACCCACACCAAACGACCTCAGGCCTCTTGAAGTTTTCTGAGATATATAGTATAGTTCTGGTCTTCTAACTACCAGCACGATTAGGCTATTAGCTGCCATTTCTGCTCTATCTAGCACCTGTTATCAGTCTCTTGCTTTGCTTTATTATTAGAAACGAAAGTCAAGTTCACTAGAACTGAATTTCAAATGAAAGTCAATGCTGCGAGGTATTTGCTGTTACTGAAGCATTTGGCCTTTCATACACAGCTTTATAACATCTATTCCAGGAGCTCAAAACTAATTAATTTTCCTTTACCTGAGTCCTCGGCTACCTGGGGGCCGTGTGAACTTGTTGGGTTCAGTCCTGGGAAGTAAGGTGTGTTTTCACCTTGATTCAATAAAATAGTAACCATTTGCTCCTTTAATAAGTCTTCAAGATCTTCAAGGGGTCCTGTCAGCTTTGTGGCTGAATGCAAAATTCTCAGCTGCCATGGGGTTGAGGGTCTCGCTGGGGACCTCGCTGCTGGGAGCCTCTTGAAGGAGGGAGAAGAGATTGAGGCAGATACCAGATACTAACTAGCTGGTTTCAACTCAAACCTTTTCCCAAGGACCACAGAAAAGGAAGAGCATGGTGAAGTGGGCATGAACCCTAGCCCTTAGGGTCACGGCAGCCCCTGTTGCTGGGGGATGTTTCCTCAATGCCACCTTATGTGTTTCATGTGCACAGGTGTGGTGGGTGGGCAGAGCGCTGCACCTGTGTCAGAAGGCCAGGCTTTCACCCAGGCGGGCCAGGTCAGTCCTAACTGTGCTAGCGGGTGTGGGTGTGGCACTCAGATCCTGCCCCATCACCAGTCACAGAGTGACACTCCCCTGGCACAGGCTGGTCCCAAACTCCAGAGATACCAACCCCTTAGCTCAGATCACAAAATGCATCCTAGTCCTAGGCACAGATAAATTTTTAATTCTTAAATTCATAATTCAGGCATATTCTGAGACTCCTAACCCTGGGAGGAGAAATCTACATGACTTTGCTTTAAAAATATTTCATAATGTTTATTTAAATGTTTAAAACGTTCAGAAAAAGAAAAGCTGATACCTTTAAGAAGTCTCAGGCCTGAAGCAGACTGGAGGACGGAGGGATCCACCAACCCCCAATCAGGAAGCAGAATGCAGCGGCAAGTCTAGTTAAAAGGCCATCTAGAGCAGTGATCCTCCAAGTGCAAACTCTGGACCTCAGCAGCAGCACCTGGGAACTTGTTAAAAGGCTCTTCCCCAGCCCTTACCAAACCAGAAACCCTGGGTAGGGCTCATAACCAAGGAGCTCTCCAAGTGATCCTGACGCAGGCTCAAATTTGAGAGCTGAGGATCTAGGATGGTACATCTTAACCTCGGCTGCATATTAGAAACATCTGGAGAGTTTGAAAAACCTGATAACCCAGGTCACGTCTCAGACTAGCTGACTCAATGACTAGGGGTGGGGGTCCCATGAGTATCACTCTCTTGTGCAGCCAAGGCACAGGCTGTCTGCCTAGGGTGATGGCTCCCAGCTGCAGTGTGACAGAACCACTTAAGATGACCTTTTAAAATAAGGACACTGGGCCCTATACCGACGCCAGCTGAAGCCTATTTTCTGGGAAGGTGGGGATTGCTTGGGATTATTTTACAAAGACTTCCAGGTGATCCTAATGTACACATAGGGTTGAGAACCACAATTCTAGGAGAAATAAAACTTTTACCCCAAAGCCGAGCAGATTGTTTAATTGAAGGAAATGAGAGACTTTGTTGCCAAGGGAACCATCTTCCAACGAAAGGGAGAGTCACTGATTTCTGGCTTTTTGGCCAAGAGCTAAGTCATGGTAGTGTAGATTTTTTTTCTTTGAAATGAAAAATAAATGATTCACAGAAGAGACTGTGCAGGGGGAAATATCTAAAGACTTGTAAAAGATTGGCAAGGCCATTGTCTCTCAGGACATGGCTAGTGAGGACAGCTAAGCACAACTGGCAAAGCAAGACCAGATCTGCACTCACCCTCAGCCAAAGAGCCAAGATCTCCAGAAGTCAGGGACCCACTGAGGGCCCCGAACAACTGCTCAAGGCAAAAATGAAAATCAGAATTCTGCTATAGGGATGCTGAACACTGTGAATGCCATCTGAAAGCAGCTTGTACCTGAGTGGTGCATTATGCTACGTGAAATAAGCCAGTCACAAAAAGACAAATATTGTATGATTCCATTTATATGAGGGACCTAGGGACAGAAAGCAGAATAGTGGTTGCCAGAGGCTGGGGAAGGGAGAAATAGGAAATTGTCATTCAATGGGTTTAAAGTTTTTTTTTGCAAGATGAAAATAGTTCCAGAGACTGGATGCATAACAAAAGGAATGCACTTAACATTCCTGAACTGTAGACCTAAAGGTGGTTAAGATGGTAAATTTTATGTTATGTATAACTTAGCATAATTAAAAATAAAAAAGAGAGAAATCTTTGTGAGTGCTGGAGCAAAATAGATTTTGTAAATGTTACGGATTCCTGAGCATTTGATTCTTGTTGCCAGTTTAATAGTGGGTTCTATTTTCTATTTATATTTATCGACAGCACAGAAGTTGGGTTGTATACCAAATTCCTGTTTACATTCTTTTCCCACTCAAGACTCCGGTCTGAATTTCAAGCCAGACATTGCCACTCAATTGGCGGCAAAGGCTGAAGCGCAAGCTGTACGCTCAGGGACCGACTGGGGACCTCACACATGCTGATTCCCAAGCACCATGACCTCTCCCCTAGGTTCTGAGGCCTAACCCAGGAGACTCTGATGCACGTGACCTACAGGCTGCCCTTTGAAGAACACACTGCTTTATTAGGATGCCTTGCAGGATGTAATCAGCCTCTCCACAGACTGGCCTTCTCCCAGAGGGGTGCCCCTGCTGCAGGGAGACCAGGCCAGGGTGTGTGTTGAACTCAAAACAGCACCATCACCTCCCCAGAAGGAAACAACCCTAAGCCCCTGCCTTCCAATGGACATCTAGAGCAGACATTCTACAAAGCTCAGCTCATCTGTTTCCCAGCCAAAAAATAAAGCATTTTCCTATAGTTTTTGAGACACTGTTGATAAATCCCTTGTATGTTGCTACCCAGCCTGCACTGCAGTGACAGCAATACAAGACCCTGACCTATCTGAATGAAGAGAGGAAGGAGAAAAGAAGACAAACAGAAAATCTGTCCCTTCTTTTGTTTAAACTAGAGAAAGAGGATCGGTTAGCCAGCAAAAAGCAGATGAGCAAGAAGATTATAATGAGGGAAAACAAAAAGAGCATAGCAGAGATGGTGACGGAACCAAGGTGGCACCATGACACAGACAAGCTCCCCAGGGAAGGCAGGGGGAGTCTTTGCCGGCCTAGAATGTACTGTTAGGCAAAAAAATAATCAATAAGGGATTCTTTCAGGGCGACAATTTCCCCACGGTGTTAGTTTATTAACAGGGTCTCCCGAACAGCCAGAGACCTCCTTACTACAGCAAACACGTGTTGAGTGGCCACCATGTGTGGCTCTGTGTCAGTGCTGGGTGCACAAACATGGGCTGGATACTGTGTTTTCCGTCCCTGGGGCAAAAGAGAGACCTCCACCAAGGACACAGGGGCACTGATGCTGTGGGCTGTGAAGATGTCCTAACGGAAGTCAGTGAAGGTCACAGCAGAAGCACAGAGGAAAGATTGTCTAGCCCAGGTTCCCAGAGGGGAGCATGCAGAAGCCGTAACCTGACATCATCTTCAAAAAGTGGCCAGATGAGAGGCAGGAGGGAGGGCGGGAGGAGCATGACGGCCATTCCAGCTGTGTCAAACAGCTTGTGCAAAGGCACAGTACCTGGAATAGTATGGAGGCACAGGGAGGTGGCAGGCGGTCTCTGGGAAGGTAAGTGAGCCAGCCTGGGACATGCCCTGCATGACTTGGTAAAGAATCTGAGCTTTATGGTACAGGCAGGCCATGGGCTGCACAATGGTTTTTTCAGTAGGTAATTCTCTGAAAGCAGAAAGATCAATCAGAAGGGCCTGGGGTAGGACAGTGGCAGAGGGGACACAGGAAGGGAATGAATCAAGGGAAGTTTATGAGTTGGAATTGACAAGATTTGGCAAGCAAAGAGGCATAAAAAGTTAAGGAAAAGGAAGAGGCAAAGGTGACCCAGGTTTTGGTCAGAGGCACCCTGTGCTGAGTGTCTAGTTTGCACTGGGCGCTGTGCTAGGCATCGTGCAGCACTATTTCCTTTAGCCCTTGCAACAGCTGGTGAGGTTGGTGTCCTGTCCTCATTTCAGATGATGAATCAGAGCCTCCAGGGGCTTTGGGAGCTTGCCCAAGGTCACCCAGCTACTAAGTAGTGAGAGGAGACTCTGGGCCCAGACCGTTCTTTAAATGTCCTCAACTTTAGACCAGTTGAGGACACATTGAAGTTTGAGGTGCCGTGCAGATAATACAGGTGTCCACGATTCTGATGCCCCTAGGAAGAACTGGCTTGCAGGTAAGGGGTTTAAGCTGCCACGACAGGAGATACTTAAGGCTGTGAACAGATGAAATTTCTGCAGGAATGCTCCTAGTGAGAGAAGAGAACCCTGAGGAAGCTTCATGGAACATGAATCAACAAAGGAGCCTGAGAAGGAGCATTCGGAGAGACAGGAGGACAGTGAGGGAAGATGGCTTGCTAGGAAACAAAGGAGGTGAGGCCTCCAAAAAGACCAGAGGCCAATCCCGGCAAATATCACACCGATGTCAAGGATGACACCTGAGAAGTACCCATGGCTTTGCCAGTTACCCTCTTTACACTGCCAACCTTCAGCATTTAGGATTGACTTGGGCCATCCCCTGCCCCTGCCACACCTGTCCCTGAGCCTGGATTCCACAGCCCTCAGCACAGCCAGCTCCTGTGTGCATTGTGGGATTCTTCACTTTACAGTTGTCCACATACAGCAGACGGTGAGCTCCAGGAGGGCAGGGACTACATTTTCTTCATCATAGTTCCCTGGAACCTAGCACAGGGCCTGGCACCAAATGAGCACTCAGTAAATATAACATATTCACCCATTCACTCCATAAATTGGGAGTGACGGGCTGAAGCCAGCACTCTGCTCCCGCTCAGCTGCTGGAAGCTGCTCTGCATCCTCCCCACGCTAGCAGTCAAGGATGGTGAGCGCTGGGCTGTCTCTGGCACCGGGTGATTAGTGGGCAGAGCTGCCGCCCAGCGTTGTGAAATGGTCTCAGAGGCTGCATCTGACCTTGAGCCACCTTTTTTTTTTGCTTGGCTAAGCACCGAGTCCTTCGCTTGTTCCTGCTGCCGTTCAAGCCTGGAGCAGTGGGCTTAGCACAAACAAAGACATGATGGTTGTTTTGCTTGTAGGGAATTGATTTCCCTTAGACAATAATTTAACAGGTCGTCCGCACTGCCCGGTGGGGTGGCGGCAGGGCTGTGGAGGAACATGGCAGAGGGCTTCCAGCATCAATGCCAGGTCTCTCTGGGCCTTTGAAGAAATGTTTTCCTACAAACAGTGGCTGCAGGAGAAAGACCATAGTCCGAAAGCCAGGAGACTGGGTGAGTCCCAGCTGAGCCACTAGCTGGCCATGTGGCACTGGGTAAGTCACTCATGTTGTCACTTAACATGTACCCTGTCTGGGCATCTCTCCTCTCCTGAAAAACGTGGAAATGGCCTCCACTTCCCGTCCAGTGTCACTATGGGTAGGGGCAGGGCTGGGAGGAGGCACCTATAAGCAGAGACTGCCTCTTGGACCCATGACAGCCTCCAGAGCATTTGTCCCTAGAGCAGGGCCCAGCACAACCTTGCAGTGGCATCGTGGTCAGGATCCCTGTTGCTCCAGCCCTGGTGACACTGGCTGGGAAGCTAAGACAGAGGTGTGGAGCACAGGCTTTGGGGTTCTACAGACCTGGGTGCAGCTCCCTCCACTGGGTGCCTAAGCATGGGCAAGTCCCTGATTTGCTCTGAGCCTCAGCCTCCTCCCCTGTACGATGGGAGCCTCCTTACCTAGGGGGTCTTGTGACCATTACAGGAGATAATGCAGAGCCTGGCACAGAACGAGAGCATGGTAAATCCTAGTTATTATAATAATAAATGTTACTTATGGCTTAGATCCATACATCATGAATGTCTCTGAAAACAAACAGAGGTTGCAGAGACCCTAGAGTCTTTACTAAGCTTCTAGTTGTAGACATGAAGACACTGAGACCCTGAGGGAGAGGAGGGAATTTCCCTAAGACCCACAGGCAGAAATACAGCCACAAGCCAGGTGTCCCAGCCCCTACATGGGATAGATCCCGATGCTCCATGCCCAGGTCCTGAGAGGATCCTGGCAGAGCCAATTCCACTCAACCCCTCGGCTGTGGGAACCCTGCTGTCTGACTCCCCTAGCCTCCTGCCCCATCTGGAACATAAATATTACCCAGAGCACTTCCAGTAGAGAGTTCTGTCCAGAGTAGGCACCCGGTAGAGCCCCAGGCATGACTCGACCCAGGTCATGTCCCTGTTCTGGGCCTGTTTCCTTAAATGGGACACAATGGTCTTTAACAGCCTCTCAGTTTTGACATTCTGTGGTTTCAAGAACTGGGTGCAATTAACCATGGCTGGAAATCTCAGCAAACTGGAATCTTTCCCAGAAGTTCCTTCCTTGGGAGAAACAGGCAGAGCTCAAGAAAGCAACAACCACCCACTGTCCTGGTGTCGTCTTTCCTGGTTGACCACATGTTTGGGCCCACTTTGTGTTCTTGGCTACACTCCTACTTTACAGACCAGTAAACTGAGGCTCAGAACAGCCTGAGGTTTTCCCAATCAGGACCAGAGCTCAGCGTGCAGGCGAGAGTCAGCATCTAGATCAGTGCTGTGCAGGGTGCATGCCCTCTATGCCAACCCACCAACAGGAAACACAAGCAAGATAAAGAGGTCTGCCCAAGAAAGCGGCCCTGGACCAGGAGCCCGGAGGCCTGGGACAGAGCCTACACTCTCCTCTGCCCCTCACTGCTGCACTCGTGGCTTTGCCTGTAAACTGAGGTGATCCAATAGAAGGTTCTGCCCCCTGCCATGTTCTTGCCACTCCTAATCCTCAGAGCACCCAGCACATGGGACTGGGTCTGCCCTCCACCCCAGAAGACAGAGGTAATGCCTTTCTTTGTCATCATATCTTCCCAAGCCCAACCACAGACCGAAGAACAAGATTTCCAGAAATGTTTAAGGGAGAGAGGGAAGAAGGGAGAGCAGAAGAAAGGGAGGGAGGGAAGGAAGGAGAGAAGAGGCCAAGCAGGTGGGCTGAAGTCCTCCCAGAGCTAACATTTATGATTCTACAAAGCTAAGTCCTAAGGCAATTCACCAACAGTGTCTCTCAAACACAGTCGCATTAATGGCGGAAACACCGTAGAGGGAAGCAAAGGAAATGAATTTCAGATGTGAAATGACTTGTGAACCCCTCTCAGCCTGGGGCCAGCTGACTTCCCCAAGCTCAGGCCCTGAGAGTCCTTGTGTGTGAAGGCCCCGGGCGTGCACCATGGGAAATCCTGCCTTCCCAGCAGAAACCTCAGTGATGCTGGTGTCGAAGGTCACGACTCGCTTCCATTCACTAAGCTCACCGCGTGACAGGCAGCACTTTCCAGCCCAGAGCCTCACGGTTCCAACTGAGGAACACGATACAGCAGGATTCTGCAGTATTCAGGGACATGAGAGGAACAGATCTTTATAAATAACTCCTGGTTTAAATGGAGCTGAAAATAGACAGAAGAGGAAGCAAATTGCTAAGCACTTATCAAGTCGATAACACTGGCTTGGAAACTGTAGTGCAAATGGCTGCTCTAGTTTATTTCCTTCTCATCGGAAGATCAAACGCAGGATTGAACCTGGAGGCACCAAGACTGTGTGTGAGTGTCTACAGATGTGTTTGAAAGGTTGTGGGGGTCCTCAGAACAGATCCTAACACAAGCCTTGTGCTGGATCTCTCAGTGTCACTTGATAAATACATCGGGTGTTGTGGCTTGTCTGTTAAGAAGCTGGACCTCTGAGACCTTCCTTCTTCACTGGAAATTCTGGCTGAGGGGTTGGCCTCTAAGCTCTGAGATTCTAGATAGCAAGTCATAGCTAAGTCCTTGATATAAAATTCAGGATCCCAAAAGTCTGAATGAAATCTTGATTGTGCTCAAGTGTCCTGTCACACGTCCTGTGTCTTCCCTCTGTTCCATTCTCTGGAGGGCTTCCTTTAGCTGCATCAAGAGCCTACAGTTTGTGCTCTCTCGGATGACAAAATTGGGTGGAAATGTGCTTTATTCACTTGCAATCCCCAGGGCACCGATCTTGGGGGGTGGCCCCGCAGCATGCTAGCTCTGGGCAGGTGGAGGCACAGGGTGGAGGCCAGGTCTGGGAGGCTGAGCACAGAGCTGCCTCTGCCCGGGCCCCTGTCCCTGCCTCCCCACACCAGGACTCAAGCACAAAGCTAAACTACCGGGGAAGGGTGACAGCCACAATGCCAGGCCCCCACACTGCCCCGCTAGGGGCACCCAGTTTTCCCAGCACCCTGGTGGGCATCAGCAGCAGCTGCAGGTGCCCGTGTGCACACGGAGGATGCCGCGGCTGTGCAGGTGCAGGAAGGTGAAGATCTCAGAGGGCATGGCGTGGAAGCCGGGGCGCGGCTTGACATTGTCGTAGTAGTGGTGGGTGATGTAGAGGCCCGAGGGGTTCATGGGGAAGGCCCAGAAGCCGAACAGGTGCACCTCCTCGCAGAGCTCGAGCGCCGCGGTGGCCAGGATGAGGCCGGTGCTGATGCGCTTGGCGCGCACGCCCAAGCTGAGCCAGTAGCGCGACACGTTGACCAGGTACTGCGGGTGGAAGTAGTAGACGGCCTGCGGCGACTCGAAGTCATCCAGCACGTACTTGACGCGGATGGACACGTCGGTGTTGCGTGTGTTGTAGAAGGCGGGCAGCAGGACGGACGCGTTCTCGTACACCTGCAGCACGCGGTAGAAGGGCCGCCGCCACTTCTCCAGCTTGTGGAACCTGCACAGGGGGCGCCAGAGCGAGAGGGTCAGCGCCCGCCCCTCCATGCCCCCACGCCCCTCGCTTCCCCATCCCTGCGCCCGGGGGCTTTGCAAAGGGCAGGGGTGACTCCGGGGCCACCCTGCCTACTTGCGCTTCACACACTTGAGCAGATAAAGGTATCATCTTTCTCAGGGACAGTTGTGTTTTTATCGGTGGGGCAAGAGAGGGCAATTGGGACCCAAAGGGACAAATATCAAGTGTGTGGCTGCAGGGGTGAAGGCAATGCTGAACCCAAAAGGATGAGGGTGGCCCAGGGTGGGCTAGTTGGGGGAGTGGAGGCTTGACTTAGAGGCCTCGCATCAGCCACCTGTACTGTCTTCCCCAAGATCCCAGGGCTGGCCCCCAAGGCCGCTGCCTAATCTGCTCAGGCCCTTCCTGTCTTGTAGAGGTGGCTTATCTCCTGCAGTTTCTCCACATGAAGCCGCCTTCCCTCTTCCGCGCTCTCTTGTCGCTCTGAGAACTACTTTACACTGTCCCTCTGCCGACCCTGCTGCCTTTGCCTGACACCTTAAAGAGGTGTTCCCTGGACATCTGATCCAATTTAACACCCCCTCATCTCCCACTGTCCCCTCCTCTCACCCTTCCTCTGACCTGGATGGTGGGACTATGCCCAGGGTTGGGGTCTCAGCACCTCCCCTGAAACCTCCCAGACAGACCCAAGGAGGGGAGCCAGCTGGGGCCTTGAGATCTTTGTGTGAGCCTCTTCCCAAAGCCACACAGCCAGGGAGGGAGCTGCCTGACCCATCACACGCTGGGAAGATCTCAGACCCAACTCTAGGTGAGGGTGGTCTAGACCAGCGCTCTCCAAGAGAAATAATGCAGGCTACATATGTGATGTTACATGTTCTAGTAAGCACATTTTAAAAAGTAGAAAGAAATAAGATAAGTTAATTTTCGTATTTTATTTAATCTACTATATTGAAAATACTATCATTTCAACATAAAATTAATATAAAAATTAATGAGATATGTTACATCTTTTCTCTGTATTGAGTCTTTGAAAGCTGCTGTGTGTTTTACATGTACAGCTGGCACATCTCAGTCTGGACTGGCCACACATCCGCACCCAGCAGCTGCACGGTGCACAGCACAGTTCTAGAAATAGAGCCACTGACCTCTCAGTGATGATGCTGGGGTTCACGGTGACCACATCCGTCTTCACCCCCACATCCACCGTGTACTTCTCTGAGATGGGGGGCAGGTTGCACCTGCAGAACAGACAAGGCAGCCCGACTGCTGATGGCCAGTCATTCGACAGGTCGAGCTGGGGACAGGGCAGGGGAAGGATGGGACGGCAACCACGTGGGCAGGGTTCTCTGTGGCTGGGCAATAAGATAGTGGTCCTTCTGCTCTGTGTCAGGCATGGGGACAGCAAACAGGCCCGGCCCTGGTCTTGCTGAAGTTCCAGTTATAGGGGACAGCAAAACCACAGCCAACATATGCAGTTACAAGCTTGAGTAGCCCCTGGACTGCTGGAGGTCTAGCAATGGTGGAGTCTGCACTGAAGTTCAAGGACACCCCAGAGACATAGGCTTCTCCCTGCAAGACCATCTTTAAAGAGGAGGTTTTCTCTGCCTCCTGTGGCAGGAACGTGGCTCAGCGAGGGCCAGTGGCTGCGATGTGGGAGGAATCTTAACCCCTGATCCTGGACTCAACTGGCTGTCCACAGGGACCATGCAGGTTGACTCTCACAGCAAAGGGAGGTGACACAGCAGGTGACACTACTTCTAAGCCTGCAGCAGGGTGTTCGGGGGCTCCCTTCTCCTAGAGACAAAAGGCTAGTTGCATAGCCAGGAACCCAAAATATGCAGGAGCTGCCTTTATTTCAGGACTTCCAGTCACACTGAACCTACTCTACCCTCCCTGCCACCAACTGTGAGTGGCCCAGTGATTGTGCATCCCTGACCCATGAGACACTCCTGCAGACTCAACCTGAGTTTCTCTGCTTTAAGCTCTTATTTTCAACATGTCTCCTTTACCCAGGCTAAAGATGTGAGTGAGGATCCCCAGAGAAATAAGGGGGGCAGGGGTTCCACATGAGGAAGAAGAAATACAAGAACCAGTCTCTGGCTTAGTTAAAGCCAAGCTGAAGCCAATATTGGTGTCCATAGCAAGGCTGCCTTGGTTCCAACCAGTGCTTGTGAATGGGTGGCACCCACCCAGGGAGACAGCTGCCCAGAGCACCTCGCTGACACATCTGCACCCCCTGAGTCCTCAGCACCTTCACACTGGTTATGCCTTTGCTCCTTACACACTTCCCATTGTGCAGATGTGGAAACTGAGGACCTGAGAGTTCAACGACTTCTAAAAAGGGATGGGGCTGGAGAGAGGAAGGGATACCCCACGGCATGAGGGTCTGCAGGGGAGGGGAGCAGGGGTTAATTACTTGAAGGGCAGCATTAGGGCACTGGGAGGTGGGGCCACACATGGGGGAGGAACACGGAGGAGAAGGGCTGGAGGTTGAAGCGGCAGGTGCAGACCAAAGGCGACTCTTTACCGGAAGACAAAGTCAGCACTGTTGATCTCCCTCCCACAGCGGCTGTTCTTTAGGATGCCTCCGTTGCCCACCACCGCACACTTCTTAAACTGCGACCGGTAGTAGGGCATGTCCTGGGGGAGGCATAGGCACAACGGTCAGGGCCCCTGCTGTCAGCTGGCTTTCTGCAACCACATCTACCGCTACCGGCTCATGGCCCCGTGCCCCAGCCCCATGGGAATGTGGGAGGAAAGTGGTTTTCCACTTTAGAGAGGAGAAGAGCGGTCAAGAGACTTGTTACTATGAGAAGGCCCCAAAGGTTCCTCCCAGCTTTGGCACCCAGGGGCCTGCTGGGCAGCTTTCCTTCCGGCACACACCACTGGCCAGCCCTACGTGACAGGGGTCAGCTCCAGGCAGGGTCTCTGGGAGAACCACACTGCTCTGGGGCCATAAGGAATTAGGCTAAAGCTAAAGGAACTGTCCTATTCATGACTCACTTTCCCTGGAGGGACAGGGCCAGGACAGGAAAAACAAGGGTGTCTCCCAGCCAGTGGGGGAAACTGCACTGTTTGACTTTTACCAGAGAAAGGAAAATAAAGCCATCTTTGGAAAAATCACCAAAGGCTTATTATGTTCTATATGAGTGTCTCTCAAAGTTTTGTAAATCACGAACTACCTGGGCTACTTGCTGAAAATATAAACTCTCGCCTCCATCTTAGCATCACAACATCAGAATCTCCACGGTGGGGATCAGAGGCTGAGAATCTGAATTTTTTATAAACGCAACAAAATACTTATTTTATGGAAATTTGAGAAATGCTATTCTGTGTCACGTGCCCTCATTCAGGAACCAGCAAACTACAGCCCATGGGCCACATCTGGCCGACCACCTGCTTTTGCATGGCCTGCAAGCTAAGAATGGATTTTATATTTTTAAATGATTGGAAACAACCCAAAGAAGAATATTTGGTGACACGTGCAAATTATACAAAATTCCGATTTCAGTGTCTAATAACACCTGAAGTGGAACACAGCCACTCTTGTTTGTTTACTCGTGTCAGCCTGTGGCCGCTTTTGTGCTGGAATGACAGAGGCGAGTAGTAGTGACAGAGAGAATCCTACCTGCAAAGCCTGAAACAGTTACAACCTGGCCCTTTCCAAAGAATGTTTGGTGACCTCTGCCCTGTGTCCCTGCACCTCGGCGGTCCATACCCCTGGCTCTCCCCTATGTCATACCAGGCTCTGCTGCACCCACTGGCGTTACCTGCGTGAGACACAAGTTTACCTGCTGTCACCAGCCTCATGTCCCAGGTCTTGCAAGACCCAGCTTGCAAAGGTGGCTCAATGCCACCCTCCTCTAGCACTGTGAGGGAGGAGAACATGTCTGACACCTCTCACCCCAGCTCTGTCCCCTGCCCCTAGAATGCCCGAGTCTTACCGGTACACTCTGGGACCAGGACAGAACTCAGGGAAACTCTGGGCTGTGTTTCGTTAGCACTCCCCCGAGAAGCAGGGCAGCCCAGGCCCTCAGAGTTCTTTCAGAAAAACCCACAGACGCCCCCACTCAGCATCTCTACAAATTGGACCCACTAAACGCTGCCCTGGGCCCAGAGCTCTCCAGGCTGTGGTTATGAATATGCCTCATGCAACCTGCCTCCTCTTCAGAGGTGGTGCCACCACCACACCTGGGTAACTATCAGAATCAGCTGTAAATGCAGGGTCCAGGGCCACTTCTCTGAGAGTGGTCAGCCCAGGTGAGCACAGGCACCAAGTGTCAGTGATCTGAACAGTTTACGTCTGTGGATTATTCATGCTGTGGTCCCCCATGAAGGGGGGAGCCAGGGAGCCACCATGCTAGCCCTGAACAGCCTACCCCCAGAATTCTTTTATGTGAAAGGAAAAAATAAATGCCTGCCTTGTTTAAGTCTCTGATATTTTAGATATTCTGTTAGAAGCAGCCAAACCTATTCCTCATCCAAACCCCAGTGTTACAGACAAGGAAACTGAGGCTTTGAAAGACAAAATAACCACCCAAGGTCATGCATATGATCCAATTCTTTCAGTGCCTTGATTTGTATCGGGTTTGCTTTCCTGTGCACGCAATCTTTGCGTGCTTGGTTTTGCTCTTGTTCCTACCTCAGGTGGGGACAAATGCTTAGTCATTCTCCCAGGTACCTGCAGGTTGTCCTCTGCAGGCAGTGCAAGCACCCAGAATTTTATAACCATTTTCTTGCCAAAAGTCACTCAAACGATAGCCAATTGGCATTCATCGGGCCCAGATAGAACCCCCAAGGAAACCCACAGGGTGGTCTACTGGGCCAACCAGGACCAAGAACACTGGATACGAGGGCAAAGCGTGGGTTGTACACCAAGACCACCCTGCCCAAAGCGGCACCTTGGGGAACATGCGGAAGATCTCCTGGTTGATGTGGTAGATGCCGCTCGTGTCCACCTCGTACTTGAGCTTTGTCCCCAGCGGAGTGTTCTTCTGGGTGGTGAAGAGAAAGGCGGGGGCGTTGCAGCACCTGGACAGAGTGGACCTGCCAGGCAGGGGGACAAGCAGAAGAGACCGTGACGCAGGGCAGAGCAAGGCCTCACGAAGAACAGAGGGGCCGAGGAGCTACAGCCTCGCCTGCCCATCCCCACGCTCTTCCCTCCCCCTGCACCTGTGCTCCATTGTCCCCTCCCCCTACCCCACCCCTCCCCAGGCCCGGGCCTTTCTGCCTCTCCTGATGCTGCCCTCTCGGGGCCCAGGCCAGGTTTCTCTCCATGAACCCCCCAGCTGCCTCCATCCCCACTGACCACACTTGCCACTGAAGGCCAGGACTCCCTCTCACATGTGAATGACAGCCCTGGATGGCAGGGACCCTGCCTTGCCAAAGCCCACACAATATTAGTCACGTGAGCATCGGGCAGCTAGGTGCTGCCAACTGTAGGACTTGCCATTCCCCATTCGAGCTTTCACCAAGATCTGCAAACATTCTACTACTTCCTGGAAACACACTATTTCTGCTTCATTTATCCAGGCCCAAATGAACACCCAGGGAGGTGGGGCAGAGCTCTGCCTTTGGTTCCTGGCCCCATGTCAGATTCTAGACAAGGTGCTTACCTTGTCTGGTGGGGTCACAAAGCCAAGACACACATGGTCAACAGAAATGGGTAATTTCAATTATTTAGAAACTGATTTAGGAACGGGGAGGGTCAGAAATTGGGACAGTGGGTTGATACTGGCTTGTTTCCTATAGAAAGTAGAATCTGATTTCCAAAAGAAGTTTTCCAGAGTTCATTATTTAAATTCTCTCTCTATATATATCCTACTGGGTTTTAACACAAAAATATTCAAACATGAGCTACAGAAGGGTTAAACCTCAGATGCAGGCTTTAAAACAAAACAACCTCCGAGGCACAATGTGGCTGACGTGGCAGGCTGGGAGTCGGCCAGGCCAGAGCAGCCTGGTCTCTTCCCTTCCCTGCAGCTGCTGTTCCACCTGGGCAGCAAGCTCTCCGAGGAGGGCCTGCGAGGTTCCGTGATAGGGTCAGATCCTGGGCCCACCTTGCTCCCACTGCCCTGGCAACCCATAGCCCTCTGCCCTGGCCACAGAGGATTCAGGACCCAACAAAGGTCACAGGTCATCACCCCCTTCATGTGAGGGGCTTTGAACCCACAATGATCCACTTCCCTCAAAAATAGCAGCAGTGGCCTGAGCACACACTGGTCACCTTCCCTGGACATGGGCTCCAGGCACGGTCATGTCCAGTGTCCAGCCAGCCCTAAGAGGAATGGAACGCCTTCTCTGTGGAGCCCATGCAATGACCATTAACAAAGGATGAGGAGAAACTTTCTGAAAAGCTCCCACCAAGGTCTGAGATGGAAACTTGGGTTGCCAACCTGGAGTCAAGAGGCCTGGATTCTAGTTTTTTCTCTGCCCCCACCAGCTATGGGGCTCTGGAAGGTCTCTCCATCTCAGCCTCAGTTTCCTTGTATGTAAAATACAGGACTGGCTCTTCCACCTCTAACCAACCCCCTGTAACTCTGTGACTCCAGCTTGCCAACACCAGGAAAGCTACATGAATTAGTTTTTATGATTTTATCTCTTGTACGGACTTCACATTTCTAAAACTGTGTCTCTTAAAACTACTATTCTACCTCTAGACTTGGCCTAGAACTGAAGCAAAGTAGAACAAATGGTTTACAAAGGAAATATAAAATGCTCAGTAAATTTGCTTTTCATAACCTTTATAGTGCAAATTTTGGGCTGGATGTGTTGGTGACTCACGCCTGTAATCCTAGCACTCTGGGAGGCCAAGGCAGGAGGATTGCTTGAGCTCAGGAGTTCAAGATCAGCCTGAGCAAGAGCAAGACCCCATCTTTACTAAAAAGAGAAAAAAATAAGCTGAGTGTCGCAGTGCACACCTATAGTCCCAGCTACTAAGGAGGCTGAGGCAGGAGGATCCCTTGAGTCCTGGAGTTTGAGGCTACAATGATGCCACTGCACTCTACCCAGGATGACAGAGTGAGACTCTGTCTAAAAAAAAAAAGAATTTTTGGATACCTGCAACCTGTTTTGTTAGCTCCCATGGGAGAACTTTAAGCTAGAGCTCTGGCCTCTCTGGGAGTTTATAATCTGTTAATTTTGGTTAGTTAGAGAGCAGTTACAAAATAATCCACAGCAGGGCTCACATGTCTGGTGTGAGCTGGCAGAACCCGAGTGCTGGGTGAGAGAGAGCAGCTGCCCCAGGACAGGGGAGGTGAGGACGATGAGGCCACGGAGGACGTGTCCTGTGCCTTGACACAGGCCTGCCCTGCCAGCAGCCACAGTTAACCTCAGCTGTGTCCTGGAGACGACACCACCGACCTCGCAGGGCTGCCACAAGCACTGAGTGAGAGAGCATGGAGCACAGCACCTGGCAAGGTGCCCGCTCAGCCAGATCCTCCCCACCGCCCAGATTCCTGAGCCCAATCCAGGCCCGCTCTGGGGAACAAGCCCGCCAAGAGCTGGGCCTTGCAAGATGACGGGGACCAGAGGAGGTGGCCGTGAGGAGAAACACACAAGGAGAAGGGAGGAAGACAAGTCATAGATACTTGAACTGGTTGGCCTCGGAGATGTTCATCGCCCATTTGCACATCTGGAGGCTCCTCCACCTGTCAAACAGCTCCGACTGCTTCACCCTTGGGAGTAAGGACAAAAGAGTATATCAGGGGGCCGGCCAGGACAAGGCATGATCACTCCTAGGAACACTCCCTTCCTGCTCTCCCGTGGCCAAGTCCTAGGCTGGCCCTTGGCATTAACTATATTTTCGTATTTTCTGTATTCTTGATGCTCTGGCTCCTGGAGGCTTGCTAATTCCTGGAGATACGAACCCCTCTCCTGCAACTGTACCTTACATGCACAGACCAGCCCGCCGGCAGCCCACACCCTCAACCACCTCTTTTGTCAGCAGGTTACCAGTCCCTATGCTTCAGACTCTGCTAAAATTATTCAAACTAGGCAACCCTATACCTGCCTACCCTGCTTACTCTGCCTCGTCCATCCTTCCCGAGCAAACCTGATAGACGCTCTTGCCCACACCACCCCTTGCTTCTGCCTCCTGGCCAACCCCGTGCTGCCCCGCACCGCCCCACACAGCCTGCCTCCCATCTCCTGCAGTCATTTCCACCCCTGCCTGTCTTGCCACACCTGATGAAAACAAATCCCGGGAACATTGTGGATCATTCTTCCTCACATGCCCACCCCCAAAGGCCTACACGGTTCTCTCGGGCACATCTATCCATAAAGGGAGTAAGACGGCTTCCCCAGCCAAGCGTCACACATTCACACTATGCTCGACACACAGCAGGGCTCAAGACCACACCTCGCCCTTCTCTTTCATCCTTCTCCAGCGCGGATCCCAATTTCCAAATGACAGACAGGAGGAAATGAGCAACCTGAGACTTGCCCCTTTTCCCTGAGCAACCCTCTGCCAGGCTTTACGCCAGTCGGCTTTTAGACGTCTCAGCACCATGATGCTCTAGAGCACTGCCGGGAAAGGGAGCGTCTAACTCATCCAGGGCTCTCCCATGGATGGACACCCACAAAAAGAATTAGTTTTCACTTTACAAATTTACATTTACATATATACACATATATATATATATATATTTTTTTTTTTTTTTTTTGAGACAGAGTCTCACTCTGTTGCCTAGGCTAGAGTGCTGCGGTGTCGGCCGAGCTCACAGCAACCTCAAACTTCTGGGCTCAGGCGATCCTTCTGCCTCAGCTTCCCGAGTAGCGGGACCACCA
>CAUYRT010039292.1:0-26725 GCA_963574885.1 Lepilemur ruficaudatus | reverse complement strand
TCAATCGATCCTTCTGCCTCAGCCTCCCGAGTAGCTGGGACTACAGGCATGCGCCACCATGCCCGGCTAATTTTTTACATATATTTTTAGTTGTTCAATTAATTTCTTTCTAATTTATAGTAGAGACAGGGTCTCGCTCTTGCTCAGGCTGGTCTTGAACTCATGACCTTGAGCTATCCACCCGCCTCGGCCTCCCAGAGTGCTAGGATTACAGGCGTGAGCCACCGCGCCCGGCCCAGAGATGTATTTTTAATAACTGACTTACCTGCCTTTGCCGCCTTCTTTCTAAATAGACCCTTTGTTTCTCCCCGTCCTGCTCCAGGATTCACTCGCACTGAAGCCAATGAAGCTTAATCTTTAGGACCCCTCATTTGTCACTTCTGGCAGGGACCACAGCAATTTCGTATTGTTAATGTTGTATTTCTTCTCTTAAAGAGGTCTCTTATTATGTGAGCTTCTGTATATACCACCTCGGTATACAACGTAGGACTATATCTCATTAGGATTCTTCTTAGAGGCGCGGCAGAGAGGACCAAAGAAGTCCTCTTAAAATCTAAATCATACAGTTAATGTGGAAAAAAAGAGATTTTTTTCCCCATACAGTTTCCAAAGATGTGCCAATAACTACCCAAATCTCCTCTGCTATATCATCCATTTTGTGAAACTTGCCTGAGTCTTCGTTCGTCATCTTGCTAATGGGCAGATTGTTTTCACCTTTCAGCCTGTGTACAAGGTATATCATAGTTGGCAAGATCCAGAGTGGCAAAGACATTTTACCTCTTTCACCAGCCTTGCTTTAACAGGAGTGAGGAAGTAATGTTTTGGGAGAAGACAGCCTGGAATGGCCCACAGACTTCTGCTCTGACATCAGATAGTCCTTTCACTCCCCACACACCCACCCTGGGCTGGGACTAGAGTAAAACACTGGAGGCACCTAGGGTGCAAAATTTAAGTCTGAATTTGAAAGACCACTGATAAAAACCTATCTCTCCCACCCCCAATTCTAAACAAAGAGGACCTAATAGCTCCCATATGTTGTTTGTTTAGTAAACTGGTTTGCAAAAGCAGGAGCATGATGTCAAGCAGACATCTATCTAACCACTGAATAAATCACTTGCCAGCTTTGAGATCTTGGGCAAAATAACTTCCCTCAACCTTGTTTTCCCCAATTAAGAAGGCCATCGGACTTAAAAATCCATACCGATAAAGTGCTTATAATATGTAGATGCTCACTGAATGCCAGCTCCCTTCCCCACATGGTTCCTTTTGGTACGTGTCCTGCAGCCATGCGCTAAGTGTGATCTGCCCAACTGAGTCCTCTCACTTGATTAAGAAGTAAATGATTGTCAAACTGTATTTTCAGAGAATGATGAGGAGCAGGAGGCACTGCCATCTCTGGAAAAACCTGGCTGGTACTCCCAAGGGAACGTTGGCCACCTCTATGAACTTCTGAAGAAAATGACTGGCAAACCTGAACCCAAGGTATTTTCTGATCGAAGTGGAATCCTTGATGCCCATTTGCAAACATAAGTGTTTGTAAACAGCCCATAATTATCAGTGCATTCAGCTTAGATAACTATGAGGGGAATCACCTGCCTCTGTCCATCTACCAAATCTCTCCTCTTACCCCTTCTACTTAAATAAGCCTTTGTCCACATAGACTGGGTCTTTATCTGTGACAGAGGAGAGCAAGGATTCCAAGCAGGGGGGCCACAGATCTAAGGGGTACATGGGATGAGTGTGTGGGATAGCTAAGGAATGATATCCTGATAAAAATCCATCAAAAAAGTTTTTATATGTAAAACAAGCAATAGTTGAAAGTATGCTACAGACTAGCCTAAAGATACACTTGCTTTTGACAATTTGATCACATTGTTGATGTTGAGCATTGGTGCATTTCTACCAGCAGAACCCTGCCTTCCAAAAAATACCAGCCCTGTGAGCAGAAAGGTTATGGGGTAACTAAGCCCTGCTCCGTTGACTTCCACAAAACCACAGTCCCCTGGGGACTCCTGAGGGGTTTAGTGGATGGAGCATCCTGACTTGGAGGTTCTGGGTCTCATATCTCTTAACCTTATTTTCTCCTCTGTAAATTGAAGGGCATGGACTGGATCAATGGAGTTTTGCTTCATAATACCTAGGGAGCTTTCCAGATTCCACATGTCCAGCCCCACTCTCAGAGATTCTGTTTCAGCAGGTCTGGGGTTGGACCCAGAAACTCTCTTGAAAAGTGGTCGTGATGTTCACTCTTTATAATCTGCAACCTGCTATACCAAGTTGTCTCTAATATCTCACCAGCTCTTCCATTCCAGGGGTGGGTTTCATTGTACACATATACATAAACATGTAAGTTCACGTCTTCTTTAGGAAAATAGAATAAAATCATAAATTTCATCATCTTCTTTCTTCTACCTGCAAATGTGCTGTATAACTTTATAACACAAACCTGGTGCCAAAGGAATCAAATGGACCAAGTCAATAGTCACCAGTGAAGTTATTCAAGGAAGTTTAAGATGTTTATGCAATTTTCTACTGTTGTACTCTGATGCCTGTTTAGGAATTTTCTTCTGTCTTTCATGAAATGAACACTACTGTTTTCCACAATTCTTTGCCTCAAATAGGATTTGCTGTGTGTCTTACAGGTTGTTTATTTTGGTGACAGCATGCATTCAGATATTTTCCCAGCCCGTCACTATAGTAACTGGGAGACAGTCCTTATACTGGAAGAACTCAGAGGGGATGAAGTTGTGAGGAGTCAGAGGCCTGAGGAGTCAGAGCCTCTAGAGAAGAAAGGAAAATATGAGGTAAGGATCCCTTCACCTCTTTCCTTGAAAGAAAAACGTTTATGTTTGAAATCTAAAGTATCTTTATACTGCTTGACTCCAAAATTACCCTGGTCAGATTGAGTGCCGTCCTATTCCTGTAGTTTGTTTCTGAGGCAGTATTTGTTTGGATGGGCCGATCCCCAGCGGATGTTTTGGGCCAACTTAGTTGTTTTGTCTGCTTTATGGAAAAATCTGTCATGTATTTTTCTCCGTATATTTAAGGCAGATGAAACAGTTGTATGGTTTTTTTTCCACAAATTATCTTTTGACATAAACTTGGAGCCACAACTTACAAAGTCAGATTGCTTTAGTATATAAGTTCAGAGTTCAGGACTGTTCCTCCCCACAGCACGTTCCATCTGAAAGGCCAGAGCAGCACATCAAAAACAGGCAGTAAGTACAGCACTTCCTGAGAGTTCACTTTCTTTCCTGCTTCCCTCTGGAGGGAACAAAGATATCAACATCTTTAATTACTACAGTAGGAGGGAAACAGTTCATAAAAAAGAGAGCTGAAAAAGAAACACCTATGAGGGTTTTTCTGTTTATTATGTGATTGTTAATAAAAGTGCAGTTTTTAGTTTAGTTTTTCCAACCAAATATCAAGCACAGAACATATATAAGGTGCAGTCTTTTGCTGAGTACAAAGTCTGAATGCAGAAGGATTTAATTCTGTATTTCGTTACTTTATTCAGCCTAAGTAAACTTTTAAAAACATAATTAAAAACTGACTTAACCAGATCATTTTAAGATTGATGCTGTGAACCATTTACATTTACTACATTTTAAGGAGATTAATGTTTTGTTTCACTTAGGTTTGAATTCAGTGTCTCAGATATTTACAGTAATTTCCATTCTAGATAAAACCGTCTGGAACTTGAGGATCACTTTCACCTCTCTGTGTGACAAGAAGCTTAAGATAAGGATAGGGAACATCTCAGATGGAACTTTAAAGGCTTATCTACAAAACTTTTTCTAAAATCATGATATATCAATTGATTATCCACTCTACTGTATTGGAACATGAGGTCAGCTAAGCAAAAATGGTACATTTTAATGATTAAGCCTAGTTAAAGAGACTAAGAAATAATTTGTTTTAATTTATTTTTATTTCCAGAAATAAATCAAAAGTCTATTATACTTGTAATTACTTGCACACTCTCACTCCTATATGACTGACCTTCCTGAATGAAAAGAAAAAGAACTCTTTTTCTGTTTCCTTCATTAGTGTTGTCATGTGTTTCTTCATTTTAACTAAAAACAAAAAGCATTTTCAGACTTTTTAGAATAGCATGTTATAAAATTTAAGTGCAAAAATAGTTTGTTTCAATGATTAAAATTCTTAGCAGGCAAGAAAAAGAGACCAGTTAATTAGAAAAGGGCTGTCTACCAAAACCCCAGTGATAATGTAATACGTAATGGAGAAATTTAAGGGGAGAAAAAGCCATACTTAGTGGAGACCCATGGCCCTTAAGGTTCTGAGCTAAACAAAGATGCCGATTATTAATTACACTGTATAACAGAGATCTGGCCAACATCACAAGAACAGAAAAAGAAATGTGGGATAGGATTAAAAGATAAGATATCTTATTGTCATTATTCATGATTATATGATTATTAGCATAGAAAGCCTAGTGAATCAACAAACTGAGAGTTCTGTCAGAATGCTGGATCCAAATCACCCTTCAAAAATCAATAGCTGTTCTCTATACTAGCAGTTACCATTTGCAAAATGTAAGGAGAAACAAATCATTTGTAAAAGTAATAAAAACAAATCACTGTCTAGGAATTAACCTAACAAATACATAAGACCTTGATGGAGTAAATTTTAAGCCTCTATTAAATATTCTGAAAATAAACTTGAATAAATGGAAAGATACACTATACTTATGCATGATATAAAATTATATAGATACCTGTTTTCCTCAAATTTATTTGTAAAGTCAATGTAAAATTATGTGTAAAATCCCAGGAGGATTTTGAGTGGACCTTCACAAATTGATGCTGCAGTTAGATGGAAGAATTAAGGCCCTAAAATAGCTAAGACAATTTTATAAAACACAATAATGAAAGGAGGGAATTTCACCCTATCAGATACTAACCACATTAGAAAGCCAGAGTAATATTTTTTTAATATGGAACTGGTGACAAAAACATAAAAAGATCAGTGGACAGAAAAACCCAAACACAGGCCCCTGTATCACATTCCAAGTTACCATGTAAATATGGTATATGATAGAGCAGTATCAGCAAAGGATAGCCAATTCAGTAAGGAAGTAGTCTTAGTATATGGAGAAAAATAAAGATGAGCCCCTTTCTCATCCTATATATAAAAATAAATTCCAAATGGATTATAGATCTGAAAATAAAACATACTACCTAGAAAATTTATTGCAGAAAATTTATGAAAGTATTTTTGGGATCTCAGGGTGGGGAATGATGTCTTAAGTTAGAACTCAAAGGATAACAATAAGTAGAAAAACTGGCTGCATCAATATTAAATACTTTTGTTCAAGATACCTGAAACATTGTTAATCAAGAGACAAAAGACAGGAGAAAGAGTCTTGCAACATCCATTTATTAATATATAGAACCTTGTGAAATTGCTATTTTTGTATTTTTGAAACCGGTGAACACCTACACTTTAATATGCCTCAGCCTAATGAAACTAACAATGGATTGATCTCTAACATGTAAGAAATCTAATATTCAGTAGGAAATTGGACAAAGGTATCTGGCGGTTGACTGAAGAGGAAAGCTTACATATGAGAGGAGATGCCCATCCTCCCTAGTAATTCATAAAGTGCAAATTAAAACAACAGTGATATACCTACCATCTTAAAGCCATAAACTGAGTCTGGATTTTTAAATTGATTTACTAATGAAAAAATCTGAGATACATTTCTGAGTTAACTAAGAAAAACATAAACTGGGACCAATATCATTAACTAAAGTTTCACTCCATTGTATTTGACAACTCTGAACTATAATGAAAATAATTTTTCATTTTTCATTTTCATAAACACCTGTTTGACTTTCCAGTGAGAAACAAATACTATTTTATTTAGAATCAAACCTGGAGTGTAACTACTACACTTTGGCAATTCCCTAACTGAAGAGTGTACCTGTGAAAAGGGTTAGTCCTAAAACAAGTGGACGTATTTATCTCTCAGTGCTCCCAGTGGGTGGCTAAAAAGAGAGAATTTTTTTAAAATAATAATTTGAAAACTTGGATCAATTTGTTCGCTTCATGTTCCATATACATTGAAAGCAATAAATAATAATTCTGTCCTCATTCTCTTCTAAAAAATAATAAATACCAAATAAGAAAATTAGATCAAGTTGTTTTTTAACTATCTTTATACATAATAACAATAAAATCAGAGAGTTATTTTAATTGTAGAAAAAAATTATCTTTCTAGATTGCTCTGCTTAGGGTAGCTTTCAGATAACAACCAACTGACTATTTAAAAAGCCAGTTCCAGTTTAAAGTAAAGAATACTTCATAATAAGAAGGAAATATTATTTCTTTTCCAAATATGTAATGTGTACCCAAAGCCTATTTGTAAATTCCTACAGAGTTTTTCTATTTTTGGTTTGCCTAATGGATGAAAAACTTATGAGACTGAACATTAGTTAATCACAGTTTTCATTATTCTATTCTCTTGTTTCAGGGACCAAAGGTAAAGCCTCTAAGTACCTCATCTAAAAAATGGGGCTCTTTTTTTATTGACTCAGTTTCGGGACTGGAGAATACAGAAGATTCCTTGGTTTGTACATGGCCTTGTAAGAGAATCAGTACTTACAGCACTATTGCAATTCCAAGTATTGAAGCAATCGCAGGTAAGGGGAAAATACTATAAAGCTTTACCTATTGCTGGATAGTAATGACCTTAAGTACTAGGATTATTGTCTTTAAAAGAAAGAAATCTTCCCACAACATGATTTATTTGGGGGGGAAACATCTTCCTTGGTAATTAGGGCCAGCCCTTCTGCTGGAGCCAACTACAAAAGCTGGATAATTTTTTTTTTTTTTTTATAAGTCAGCTTGGAGGCAGAGGACAAAGATAGGGAAGAATTATCAGGGCACTATGCTGAGAAGGCCCAGGAAGGTGAACCTGTCTTTTGCCGCTGCTTTTTCCTCTGGCTATTTGCTGATTCCAAAGAGGGTAAAGTGAGCTTTTCGGTAACTGCGTGAACCTGCCCAATAGGAACTGGAGAAGGCATAAGGAGGGGTGGGCCTGGCGAACTCCCTCAGTCTGTGATGAGACCCAAAAGGGCGTTACCTTAGAATAAAGATGAATTGGAAAATAGTTCTCATTTTCACAGGGACCGAAGCTTAGCTTCAAATCAGCTGAATCTCTAAAGCTGGATTGAGGAGATTCCAGATTGCTAGTGCAGTCTACACACCTGGTAGAAACAAATGTAGATTCTATTTTGAGGAAAATAACATCATTCTAGGGCTCAAATTACTTCTGAAAACAATTCATATAAAGTTCAGCACATAGTGAAAAATAAGCCAGGCACATAAAGATATGAGACCATGCTAACAGAAATAACCATGTTACTATGGTTAAATACAGAAAAGAAAGGAATGAGAAATGTGGTAGAGACACAAAAACTGTAAGGAAAGAATGTACAGCACAAAATGGTAAGAGTATGAATAAATTAAAAAGAATACTTACTGTTTGAAACAATAAAAGATTAAGTCCTATGGGATTTACATAAATAGAGAATTAAAATACATGACAATGGCATATAAATGCCAAAGCCGGACAGCTGGAGTTAAAGTATTCTAACATCCTTGAATTTTGGATAAGAGTATGTTAGGTATTAAGTCGTCAGAAATGCATGTTGTAATCTCTAAGATAACTATCAAAAGAATTGTAATGATACAATATATACACCAAGTTAATATGTAAAATAGTTTAAGAATCCAAAAGAGAACAAGAAAGGGGTGAAAAAAAGTATTAAGGATCAGCAGGACAAATGGAAAGCATTTAGTAAGATGGTAGATTTAAGCCTGAAGTAATTACATTAAATATGGATGACTAAATGCTCCAACTAGAATGCTGAATAAAATAACACTACCCAACTATAGGCAGTTTATAAGAGATGAAGCTGAAACATAAGGACTCAGAAAGTTTAAATCTCAAAAAAATGGAAAGAGGCAGTACCACATTTTGCTATTTGGTAACCCAAAAAAGAGTTGGCTGTGTTACTATGAAACAAAGTAGACAATAAGGAAAAAATCCATTAACATGAGAGAGAATTACATCCTAATGATAAATTCTCAGTTCTCAGAAATATAACTGAAAGTCTAAGGTATTCACCAGGGGCCCCCTCCTCTCTGAGGTCAGAGGTTACTCTCTCCCTGTTCTCATAATGCCAAGAAACTGCTGGAAAAAAAAAATCCACTCTGCTTTGTAGAGGTGTATGCCTTGTGCTTGGATTCTTAGTTTCCAAGTTCCCTTCAGAATTTGGCAAACAAATTGAAAAAGCTTGAGGAGAAAACCCGCAGAGTGCAATTCTCCACCCTTTCCTGTGCAGTGGATTCCTAGCCCCTCAACATTCATCTCTGCAGCCCTGCAAGGCGGCCAGAAGCTCTCCTGGCTTTGCTGCTGCTGGGAGTGAGTGGCCCCTGCCACCAGCCGGAACTCCAGTGCCTAAAGGAGAAAGCATCTCGTCTTCTGCAGGTTACTCCTTCCCAGGAATCGTGGGTCCTAAGTCTCAGTTACCTCATCGGCTGTCCAGTGATTTCACTCTGATGTTGCTATTTTATCCAGCTTTTCTAGTTGTTTCACCTCCAAGTTAGAAGTGGAAGTCTAGTTAAGGTTTTTGAACTTCAGATTCTTCTTCCTTATATTGGGGATGATAATACCAGGCTGCATTTTCTCCCTCACAGTATAGATGTAACAAAGTGAAGCAAGATATTTATCTGGATTTTGGTAGGATGATTGATGATGATGAGTATGATCCTAAGATGTGTATGACCTTCTAAATGATTCCTCCTCCCGGCCGGTATACAAATCCAATGCGTATGTTACTATATCCTACTCTTTGAAATGATATCTTGTTCTCCCTGGTTTCAAAAGAATGATTTATTTTTTCATTTTGTTTCATGCTTGCACACATAAAATTAAAGAAAGGTAGCCTAAATATAATTCTTCCTTTTACAAACAATTTTCCTGTTAAAGAAATGGACTGTGTAACTTTAAGCGAGGGGCCAGCCCAGAATTAAACTATCATTTTCAATCTTTATAGTTCATTTTTATTTTCTTGTGAAAGGATTCAGATTTTTAGTGAGAGAGTGTGATAATCGCAGCCCCTGAATTATTCTAAAATACCTGGGTAAAACTTGTGAAATAGTAAGAAAGTCAAAGAAAAGTGAATCTCCATTATTCCAGAATTTAAATATTTCTCCAAAAAATTGGATAATAACCACCTCTCCTTTAGCAACAGGAATTCAGTGCACATTTCATTTTCATATCCCAAAAGCTTTCTTCACAGCACCCTTGAAAAGAACTTGGCAGGGCCTCTGTCCTCTGTCCAACTTCTCTCCTGTGGAATTACTAAGTAGGACTTGTCAATATAAAACACACTTAAACAAAAGCCCATTTTTTGTGTGGTTGGGGGGGAAAGGATGAGAAGGAGTTGTGTTACATTCAGTTGTTGGTTTTGGTGTTCAAAATACTTCCTCAAAAAGCAAAGTGTTAGTCTCTAAGTTAGCACTCATTGCTGTGATCACATTTTCATTTAAAAGTTGTATCTCGCACAGAACTTGCTATTATTTCAGTAACAGCTTCAGTATAGTTGGATACTACTGTATAATTTACCTCCAAATAAGAAGAAAGGCTGGAAGAAAAATAGTGTGATGGTCATGGCCTTAGACATGTTAAATTTACAATCTTTGTAAAAATGTTATCCTGCTAATCTCTTTTTTTTTTCAAAAAGTCCCAAGAATTGTTCTGTTTCTCTCTGTATTATTTTACATTGAACTTATTGTGTAAGAATATTTATTTCTTTTGGTTCACTTCGTTTCATTGTTAACTAAATGTGGATAATGTGGCTGATACTATAATGTATTTAGTACACAGAGTTTAACACAACATTTTGGTAAGAAAGAATTTGGTACTTTGTCTCCCTTTCTTTTTTCTTCCAGACAGTCAGCGCCCAACAATGACTTTACTATGACAGATTCTTTTCCTCTTGCTGACTCCCCAGTGTCAAGAAGCCACAGTCTGGGGAGTCTTGTTTTAACAGAACAGTCATCTGATCTCAGTTTTGCTCTCCTGTACTCAGATTTCTTAACAGTGATAGACCTTTTCTGTTACCTGGGAGAAAGAAGAAAATTAATTAGTTTTGAATGAAATACTAAATAAAAACAACCTGATACTTCCCTTTTGCCTCTCAAAAACTTTTTGTATTTATGTAATATTTCTTTATTTGTGGATATCCTATTAGATGTGGTTATCTCATTCACATTTAAATGCCTAGAAGCCATTGTTATAGCTGTTAAGGTTACAATGGTGGTTTGATTTATAAGCATTTTGGTAAGGTCATTATTTTTAACTTTATAATATCAATAATAGCTACACAGAGAGCTATCCAGGTGGCAAAGGAAATATTAAAATTATGTATCTCTAAAATGTGTTTCATTATCAGTGAATATCAAATTTTGATTTGTTTATAGTTATGAAAGGCATTCGGAGACCAGTGTAATAATCAAATTGTTTTTTGGGTTTTTTCCCCCAGAATTACCTCTGGACTACAAATTTACAAGATTCTCTTCAAGCAATTCAAAAACAGCTGGCTACTATCCACACCCTCCATTGGTCTTATCAAATGATGAGACACTGACAACCAAATAAAAATTCTTTAAAATTGAAGTGAAGAACCACCTATGCAGCAAATGTACTGTAAAAAGAATTGTTAATTTTCAAAAAATAGTGCTTTAGTAAAATCCTTTATAGAAATAAGTTTTTAATGAAAATCGACCAAGAAATTGATATTTGTCTGTAAGTCTCCTTTCTATATAAATCATTTTGATGTTTAACAACTCTTATTAAAATTGCAGTATCCTAAAACTAAAAAGAACCGTATTTATATTTTCTATACCACTAGTTTTGAAATTAGAACTCAGCTGGGGAGAGATACATGAGCACGCACACGCACACACACACACACACACACACACACACACATTTACATTTACACATATGTCTAGTCCAGTGGTTCTCAAAGTGTGGTCCACAGACCAATAGCATAGCATTACCTGAGAACTTATAATGTAAATTTGTGGGCCCCATCCCAAACCTCCTGAATCAGAAACTCTGGGAGTGAGGCCCAGCAATCTGTGTTTTAACTGGTGATTCTGATTCACCACTGGCTAGACCATATCCTCCAGAGATAAGTTTAATTGGTCTGAGTAGAGATAGGTGGCCATTGATATTTTTTATATGCCTTAGGAAAGTACAGCCAGAACTGAGAACAACTGATTTATACCAATGCCTTCAATTGCTAGCCAAGAATGCTGAGTCCAGTGAAATTAAATGATTTTTCCAAGCTATTAGGTTTTATGCTATTCCTTTGTTTTTTCCTAAAACAAGGAAATAAAGAAACATGATTTCTTCTGAGATCGCAAAGCCAGTATGGAAAAGAGTGAGTACTGGAAGTCACCTATCTCAGCCTCCATTGTTACCCATTAAGTTTTTTCCCCCCTAATAATCTTAAAGTCTCTTTTATTTATTTTCATTAATTTTAAGCCATACATTCTAAATGGGGACAAAAATTGGTTCTTGGGGTGGAAAGAAAACCTCTTAGATAATACAGTGATTACAGCCTTCCAAAAGCATAACCCTACCCAACAAAATCTTATTCCTTCGTATTAATCTCTCTCATTAGGAAGAAAATTTATAGCTATTAAAGCTATTAATTTAGTTTGATTAGCATTAAATTTAATTTTTCTCACTGGGAAGAAAAATGATAATGAAAAAAGAGTTTGAGAAAAAACTGCTTTAAGCAGTTTTATAAGTATACTGTTATCCAGGAACGTTGTGTTCTGTGTGCTATGTATAAGTCATAGTAGCAACTGTTTGTTGCAAGCTATTTGGAGCCAAATAATGTTTACAATATTAGCTCCTGGCTACTCTTTATGCTCTAAGTCACTCTTCCATCAGGGACAGTATTAGAAAATACACTGGTCACTATCATTATTTTACCTGGATTATAGAAGAGAATTTAGTATATCAATGTATGCAATGAAAAGTATTTTGTTAAAATTTGTAAATGTCAAATGAATCCGAAATATACTGTGTGAGTATCTCAGGGTAGATAAAAAACTATTGATAAAAAACTTTTTTCCTCAAAGTCAGTAGCTTTGTTTGATATCTATCAATAAATATATGGTGATGTACTTGAAATTGGAATGTCATTGGAAATATTAGGAGCAACACAATCAAGCTTACAGCTAAATGAAAGATGCTATCTCATGTATGCTTTAAATAGACATTTGATTTCTCTTAAAAATAAAGCTATTTTTCCTTATGCATGTTTATTCTGTAAATGCCAAAGGATACATCTTTAAATGCTTATAAACTGCTGTTAATACAAAAAATGAGAACACCAAGTAAGAAAGTAATTTCACCAAGAAGTGGGGAAAAAATCACTTAAGTCGAAAGTTCTAGTCCTACTTTTGCCAGTGTCTACCTAAAGACCCTGAACAAGTTACCACCTAATTTGACCTCAGTTTTTTCCATCTCATAATAAGAGAAGGTTAGAGTTTAAGTTTCCTTCTACATTTCTAACATAGTCAGTGCTTCTAATAAATGTTGTTTTTCCACTAGACTATAATTAGGTCTTTTAAATTTTTATTCATTGTTTCTAAAAGGTGCTGGTGTTGCTAATTGGATATGAAATTTAAAAATAATCATCTAAAAGTGGTACCATAAAAATTGAAAGGAGAATATTATAGAAGAAAAGCTGTATGTTCTCTAATGAAGGTATACGAAATAAGAAAGCACAAAAGTTGTGTAAATGGGCAGAAAACTTGTTTAATATTAGCACACAGGCAAACATTATCTAAAAGATACCTAAAAATGCAAGGGAGCTGAGATTTTCTTTGCTGGCCACTATTGCTCTCAGCAGCGGAAAGATCTGAATGACTCTGTGGTCAAATGTTTTGTCAGAATTTGTTACTTACAATATTGAGGTAGGAGAAACTTCAGTTGAACCATGAATTGCAATCTAAAATCAACTTCTGGCCAGGCACTGTGGCTCATGCCTGTAAACCTAGCACTCTGGGAGGCCGAGGTGGGTGGATCGCTCAAGGTCATGAGTTCAAGACCAGCCTGAGCAAGAGCGAGACCCCGTCTCTACTGTAAATAAAAAGAAATTAATTGGACAACTAAAAATATATGTAAAAAATTAGCCGTGCGTGGTGGCACATGCCTGTAGTCCCAGCTACTCAGGAGGCTGAGGCAGGAGGATCACCTGAGCCCAGGAGTTTGAGGTTGCTGTGAGCTAGGCTGACGCCACAGCACTCTAGCCCGGGCAACAGAGTGAGACTCTGTCTCAAAAAAATAAAATAAAAATACAAAAATAAAATAAAATCAACTTCTGAGTTCAATGAACTCTAAATTGAGATCAAGTATTATTTCCCCACCAACATTCATATCCAAAACTAACTTTATATATGTATGTGCACACATGAAAATCAAATATTTAACAAACCAGCATAAAATGGAATGTCAAACTATGTATAATAACCTGGGAGGCTGGGCGTGGTGGCTCACGCCTATAATCCTAGTACTCTGGGAGGCTGAGGCGGAGGATGACTCAAGGTCAGGAGTTCGAGACTAGCCTCAGCAGGAGCAAGATCTCCCCTCTACTAAAAATAGAGGGAAATTAGCCAGACAACTAAAAATATATAGAAAAGATTAGCCGGGCATGATGGTGCATGCTTGTAGACCCAGTTACTCGGGAGGCTGAAGGCAGGAGGATCGCTAGAGCCCAGGAGTTTGAGGTTGCTGTGAGCTAGGCTGACGCCACGGCACTCTAGCCCGGACAATAAATAAATAAATAACCAACCTGGAAAACATTAGAATCACCTGAATAGCTTTTTTAAATGTACAGCAGTAACATTCATTCCCTTTCCTCTTCTCAGGCTGTTGAGCACAAATTACAAGAGTTGGCTTCCAAATTAGTGCAAGACTGGAATACACTTGACTACTTTTATTAAAGTCATTAGGGGCACGGAGGGACAAGGCAGAGCCTGGGAGCATCCACTGTCGCCATGAGAGGGCAGGTGGAGACCATCTCCCCAGGAGACAGGTGCACCTTCCTGAAACATGGCCAGACCTGCATGGTGCACTGCCTTGGGATGCTTGGAGATAGAAATTTGATTCCTCCTGGGACAGAAACAAGCCCTTTAAGTTTATGCTAGGCAAGCAGGAGGTGATCCGAGGCTGGGAAGAAGAGGTTGCCCAGATGAGCTTGGGTTAGAGAGCCAAACTAACTGTATCTCCAGATTATGCGTACGGTGCCACGGGGCACCCAGGCATCATCCCACTACATGCCACTCACCTTCGATATGTAGCTTCTGAAACTGAAATGACAGGAATGGCCTCCTCCCTTAGCTCTCTGTTCTTGGATCTGCCATGGAGGGATCAAGTGCCTCCAAATGTGTGCACATGAATCCATATGGAGCTTTTCCTGATGTCCCCCTGCACGCTGTATAAGCATCTACCCCAACTGAATGTTTTCTGGCACTCAGCTTTGCTTCTGACACCTCCATTTCCTCTCCTCGTATGTGTGTTTATGCCACGCAAAAACTATGCCATAAACCTCAAGTTACTCGTTTTTATTTTGGGGTGAAGATTCAGTTACAGTCTTTTCGATCTAGGTTTCCTGGTAAATATATGATCAAGTATTAACAGCACAAGTGATAGGTTAACTTTAGAATAGGAATCGGTGCGTGTTAGAGGGATGCAAGAATCTTTATTTTTTGGATGAAATTTTTATCTATTATGTATTAAACATTCTTCCTGCTGTGCTGCAAAGCAGTGGCAGATTAGAGGCGCTGTTAAGAGCTGAATTATTCTCTAAGTTGAGAGATGTCCTTGGGTTAAATTAAAAGCCCTACCCCAAACTGAAGTCAGGAGCAGGGAGAACCTTTGCTTCTACCAGCTCCACCTCACCTTCCCATTAAACCCTCTGCCTTTTGAAAGCAGGTCATTTTCATTGTGATGTTGGACACTACAGATATCTGTCCCTGGACCACCAAGGACCTCTGAAGCCCTCTTCATGGCCTGGCATTTTTTTTTTTTCCATCCTATGGTTTTTCTAATTAATGGACTTTCAGGAATTTTGTAATCTCATAACTTACTTACCAAGCTCCACCACTTCCTAAACTTAAAGAACATTAATTGAAAGTTTAAATTGAAGGCGCTGTTTATAGACTTAACACCTAATGAAAGCCCAGCCATCATGACAAATCCTTGAATGTTTCTTAAGAAAATGATGCTGGTCAAGCTTCAAGCTTCAAGCATCTCCTACCTTTTGATGCTTGGTTCCCTCTGCTGATCTCAGTGTACCCTGGCTTTTGTTCCCACAGCCTTTTCTCACCCCTTTGTTATCCTGTGTAGTTATTTGTGAGAGAAATTATTGCTGCCCCTCTCTGCTGTGGCACCATGTATGAGTTTCATGTTTTTTTATTGCAGTAAAAGTGCTTTATGCTGGAGCCCATTCTAAGTGAAGTATCCCAAGAATGGAAAAATAAGCACCACATGTACTCACCAGAAAATTGGTTTTAACTGATCAACACCTAAGTGCACATATAGGAATAAATTGGGTGTTGGGCAGCTGGGAGGAGGGGAGGGGAGGATGGGAATATACATATGTAATGAGTGTGATGCACACCGTCTGGGGGATGGACATGCTTGAAGTTCTAAGGGGGGGGAAGGGCAATACATGTAACCTAAACATTTGTGTCCCCATAATATGCTGAAATAAAAAAGAAAAAAAAAGGAAAAAATAAAATACTGTGCTAACTCAAAAAAGAAGTGCTTTATGCTGGCTTTTCTCAAAAAAAGAAAAAAAAAGGCATGAGGGCATGCCAAGTAATTCACCCAGTGTGGTCCAGTTGCTGCCCTTGAACATTCCTGGGCATGGTCCATGCCACATAGGATGAATTCAAAAACGTATCTCTTGGTCTCTAGAACCATCCTCAGAAATAATGGTAATGAGGCCTGACTCCTCAGCAGACTACTTCATATGTTATCTTGTTTACTTCCTTCAGCAACCATATTAGGTGTGTGTAACTGTTAAAATTATCCAGGTGATAAAATTGAAATTCAGAGAGGTTACATACTATGCTTGCTCAAATTGCACTGTTAGTAAGGATCAAACTCTTACATGAGCCCATGTTTGACCCCCAACATCATTGACACATAAAGTCTTCCAATATTGAATCTAGACTGAGGCAAATTCTCAGTCTAAAAACCACACTTAAATTTAACAATTACATCTAGGACATAAGAGGGATTCAAAGTGCAGACACAGGCTCTATCCTAAAGTAACTTATAATTTAGTAAAATATATTAAAACAAATGTCTATAAAACTTACCTAGAGGAGTAAAATAGAGATTCGGGAATCACAGAAGTCCTAAAATGTGTAATGTCTCTGTTCTTGGAAGCCACACATGCTAACATCATCAATAAGGAGGCCTACTCTTCCTTCATATTCTGGTTCAAACGTTCACCTTAAATACTTAGCAAATCTCCCTTGCTGGTGCTGAAGTAACCAAAATGGAGGAGTAATGAAAAGTCATCTTCCAGTTAACTTAGTGGGAGATGGGATATCTGGGCCTATATAGAGAAGTTAGGTCATTACTTAGAATGACACCTACAAAAGCACACAGACCGCTTGGAAGTTTCTTGTACCACATACCTCTTCATAGATGCTTTTGGAGGAAAAAAAAAACCAAAACTTTATTTTACTTTCTTTTTACTTTCTTAGTACTTTGGCCTAGGTACTTTCTTGGTAAGGATCAAAGTTTCATAAAATTTAACAAAGTTTAATAAAGAAGGTGCTTTGAGCCCAGGAGTTCAAGACTGCAGTGAGCTGTGATCACAGTGTGATAACCCTGTCTCAAATAAATAAATAAATAAGGAATAAATTACTATCTAAGTGTCTGTTAAAAGCAATCACCAAACTTAAAAAAAAAACACTCTCTGAATTTAATTGCAGTGTCAACAGTTCTTTATGGTTCTTAGCAGCTAAATTCCATGAGTATAATATTTAAAGTTCCATTGGTGCATTTACTGCAGGGAACAATTTCATTTATATGCAGCAAACATCAGGCTACACATGTATATGTATGAGTACATACATATACATATACATACATGTACATGTATGAGTATGCAATAGCGGTACAGCTTTTTACCCTTTTTTCAAGCAAAAAATCTTGGAAGGTTTGGTGGCTATTACCTGTTTTTTAACTTTCAGAATGATGGTTACTGTGGTTACTGCAATCATTTGATAACTTTAATGATTTCCCAACCTTTAATTAATCTAGACAATACAGAACTTTTATTTTTATTTTTTGGTGAAAACAAGAAATACAGTAGTGACATATTTGTCCTTCAAGCACATAGGAGAAGACAAAAGTACTAATGATCTTCATTTAGTTTGACAGAGCAATTCTACTAGTACTTACAACTGGTTAGGAACATAAATGTCAGGTACATTATTACTAGGGCAAGAAATACCAAGTAAGACAACAGAGTTATATATTTTCTTTTTGAGATTACTTTCACATGACATAGCAACAAAATCTTCAGAATATTCGAAGGTGACATTATTCAAATTATATTTCTAAGAATGGAGCTATATATGAACAGAGACCAGAACAAGCTAATATATTAGTGAATATTCACTTAAGTCTTCATACAGCACAAGATACAAATTTGATATTTTTGCACATGTTCTCAATTGCAAGCAAAAAGCAGGCCTGTAAACATCAATTTTGCCAGTAGGCTGAAATGGAGAAAGGAATAGCATTTTACTTAAAAACATTGAAATATGGAGCGTAAACTATTAATCTTCCACATATATAAAGGTCACTCCCAGAATAATAGAGAGAAAACATCTTGACTTACATTTTTGTTTACGAAAATCTACTTGTGAATTCAAGGAGTTAGGAAAAACTGGAGGAAAATCCTCCTCCAAGCATACTAAATCCCAACCCCTTTGATTCTCCCACCTCTACCCTGGGAAGTACCTCAGAGGCCTCTCACCCCTGATCCTGCAGGGTTTTAGTCTTTGCTATGGGCCTCTACAAGCCCAATCCACAGCAGGCTCATTTCTGCTTCTAGACTTTTACCCAGTTTCCCAGCCTAGACCATCCTTCTCCATGGCTTGTGTCCAGACTTCCTAAACCCTCAGGGAGCTTAGGGCAAGGCCTCCAAAACAGAAGGGGAAAGAGTAAGTGTGGATGGTCATCACCATCACACACACCCACAACTAAGATGGCCCTGACAGTGTCCTTGTCCTACCTCCTGGAACTTGTTCTGGAAATCCAAACGGATGCCACCCATGCCTTTAACCCCTAGGAGGAGGATTGGGATCTCCCACAATGCAGACTGCAGCCTGCTTGCTTATTTGTTAGGACAGACGCAGGGAAGGAAATGCAGAAGCTGAGGATTGAAGGCCAAGAAAGCCAAGCAGTAGGATGGAGGCCCACAGGACACCAGGGCACTAATAATATAGTACAGAGGACAGGGGTGACCTGCAAAATGCTACCCGGGAGTCACTTCTAAGCAGTCCAAGGCCCCCAAAAGAACTCTATCTTTAGAAAAACAGAGTAAAGCTAAGTTTTGATTGATTTAGCTCACATCCTGCTCAGGGACTGTCCTGAACCCATCACTAAGGCCTTTCTCTCTCCTCCTATAGTCTCAAACTAAAGCTCAACAAACACAGGTTTTGGTAGAATGACTAAGAAAAAAAAGGTGAGGATTTCAAAATTAGCTTAAAAGAACAGTGCCTATAACTAAACAATTAACCTATAGGTCTCTCTTTGAAACTTTCAGACCTTACTAAAGGAAGTGGGACAGAGGATTGAGGACAGTAAGAGATCTGGAGTCTATTTTAGGGCACATTTCTCTCTCTAGACATAATCAAGGAGAGAGCAAATTAAACAAAAAGTCTGCTTTGCCAGTTTTGTTTTCTATTTCTGAGCTGTAAATGCTTTGGAGGGAGGAAGGGAGGAAGAGAGTGCGAAAGAGGCGTAGTAAGCCCCATATTCCTAAAATACTTCTTCCTCGATGTCCCCACCCTGGCAAGTAGATGCAGGAAGGGGAAAGAGGTTGCCCAGATCAAGGGTGGTTTGTTGGTTAGGGGTCAGAAAGGCTAACTGCTGGGAGGGACTGTGTGTTCTAGCCTTGCTTTGGGCATTGTCACCTAATGCCCAACCTGGTGGGGAACAGGGGTTTCCTGTGTGCTGCCTGGGAGCTTAAGTCCACAGATAGAGGAAGCAGACAATGGTGGCCTGAACAAAGCTCAACCAGAAGGTGAGAGCAAGCAGGAGTGGGCTATAGCACAGGCCTTCATACTCACCAGCAGCTGGTCATGATGCAGAATAACCAAACGTACAGGAAGACCAACATGATAACATAGAACACTTCTCCTCTGTTACCTCATTTGTGCCTACCAGTCACCCACCAGTCACCAGCTTGTTCTACCAGATAACCAGCAAGGTGGATGACACAGGTGCAGGAAGGCAGCTGGCATCCAGTTAGTGGTAGACTGGAATGTCTAATTTGGGTTGATGGCTGGGTTGGGATATCAGTTTGATCTTGCAGTGGTGAAACTCAACATAAGTACATGGGTATCAGGAGCACAGCCAGCATAAAGTATGAAGCCCAGCTAGTTATTTGTAAAGATGTATCAAGCTTCCTTGTGGTAGAGAACTACTTAAAAACCTGGGAGAAGACCATGGTCACAAACAGGGGCCAAGCCATGCAAAGAAAGGCAGAACTGTACAGTATATCTACAGCATCATGTACTTGGCATAGAAGCAGAAGACGTTGCACTTGGAACACGTTAATACGATGTAGAACAGCATGAAGGTTCAGAGGAGGAAGAACACAGGCATGTAAGCAACAATCTTGCAACTGATTATTGAAGATTCAGAAGAACCAAAGGACAAAATAATCCACAGTATGAAGAGAAAGAAGAAAGAAGACTGCATGCTGTTGGCCAAGCATAGGCCCAAGAGGAAGTGATAAGGAAACTCGTGTAGAAGCTTCTCAGGGCAGAGGTTAGCCAGACTGGAATCTGAAGGACCTGGGGCTCTCCACTGGCTGCCTTGGTGGGCCTCGAATTCCTCTACGGGGCCCTTCACCCATCAGGTAGTATTGTAGGGGATTGGGCCACAAATCTCCTTTGATTATCTCTGCAATCCTGTCGAATTCTAGAAGGCTATGGTCTGAGAACCAGTTGAAGAAACTGGGGATAGTGTTCCCTTCCCGGTTCCTGTGGATATGGGCCTGGGGGTCTTGGCCCCGGTGCCAGCGGATTGGAGTGGAAAGAGACACCACCCGGCCGGAGGATCTGCGCTCATATTCTTTGACGAGCCCCTCATTTCGGAAGTAGGGATTGCTCTGAAAGATGAACTTGAATTTGCAACCTGCTCTGGGGTGTTTAAGCTCCTCCACCTCCAAATTGATCATGTACCTCATCATGTCTTCATCTTGGCCACTGATCATAGGTGACAGTTGGGGGTGGTTTCGAAAGGCGGTGACCCAGAAACCTGGGATATTTTGGATAATGAAACTCCTGCGCTGCATATGGAGCCTTCGCATCCGGCCAAACTTGCGCTCCAGCTGAAGGAAGGCCCTGTCAGCTTGGGCATTTACGTTGGACAGCTCTTGATCGATGGCCTCCAGTGAGTCCATGCAGGTATTCATTTTCGGGGCCCTGGGCCGCGTCTCCTCTTTCACTCCTCCTACCGCCTTTTTTTCCTTCTGTGCCACCTTCTTTTCCTCCATCACTGCCCCTGCTTCTCCCTCCTTTTCCGCTACCGCTGAGCCGGCGCACTTTTTAGTCATCACTTCCTTGGCCTTCTTCCCAGGCATCATCTGAGACCCCAACCCCCCTGCGCCACAGGCTTCTAGAGCCTTCTGCTCAGCAGGGCCGCGGGGCTCCCCACGCTGACAGCCATTTTTCGGGCTGTTGTCAGCCGCCACGGAGGCAGCGGCTGCCTCCAGGCTTTTTGTGGAAGGCGCCTTCCCAGCTCCAGCCGCTGCACCGCCGCGACTCCCGGCAACTCGGATGCAGAATGCGAAGCCACACTCCACAGGCTCCCCGACGGCGCCTCCCCCCGCGGCCGGCTCCACACTGCCCCCACCTGCGTTCGCCATCGCCGGTGCCGCCTCGGGTTCCTCGCGCAGCCCTCGGCCCTGGTTTAGGTCCACATCTCCTGGGGCATGGTCCGGAGTAGCGAGATCGCCGGTTTTAGCGAGAGGGAGCTTGTTGCCTCCATCCAGGCCGCTCATTTTGGGAGAAACCAGCCTAGCGGGAGAAGGAACGTTCCTTGTCCTCCGCAGCAGCCGCACTCTGCGGGATGCTGTAGCGCCTCCCCTCTTTTCCACTCGGGCGGGTGCTGCCATGGCAACCGGTGACATCAGGGCGGGAGCGTCTCACCATCGCGCGAGAATTCGCTGTGCCGGTGATGACGCTTATCAGCCAAGCGTAATCCTTTGTCTTGTTACAAAATGTGGATTTAATCAGTCTGGAAAAGAAATTTGGCTTGCATAAATGGATGTAGACCAGGCTAAAACATGTGAGAACTGTGGTAATGTGGATTTGTAAGCTTCTCAATGAATTTCTAAGGCACCTAAGCTATTGTCTCTTAAAATATTTAAAGATAAGAAAGGTTGGTCGTTGCCTATCCAAGTCAGTTAGCTGTAGGGCTTCTCACAAACAGGAAAGTGGATTCACCAACTCACAGGCCTTTCTTCTTTAAGGTATGGATTCATGGCTATTACCAAAGAACCGAGATGCGCAGAATGTGATTTTTAGAGAGCCGTGAAACGTGACTGTGTTAAGTGTGATCATTTTTAAAAATTAGGAGCAGCTTAAAGGGAAACGCCTCTCAGACTAACAAGACATAAAAAAAGATTATTTCAATTTGCCTTACAGATTTTAAAGTTTATGTACGTTGGACAATTTCTATGAAGCAATTAGACAATATTCCTTCCTCTCTTCTAACTATTAAGAGAAGCAAAATGTTTTTCCTTATTTAAGAGGTGACTTAACACACGTGCACAAATTTGCCCTTTAAACATTACTGAAAGAAGTATGATCTCAATGGGTTTTCGTTTCTAAAATGCACATTATATGTTGCTTTTCCCCAGGTTATAATCTTAAAGTAATTCCTGCTTCATAAATCCTGTGGGCATGAAGCCAGCAAATATTTGCCAAAATTTGTTCCTGTGGTAATTCACTGCACGAAAGAAGCAATAATCAGCTATTTGCCGGCACCTAAGCTATTGTCTCTTAAAATATTTACTTTAAAATAAAGTTATTGTCTATTGGAGTTAGCTCATAGAATTAATTTGATAGTGATATCACTATGTATTAGTTTTTTGGAGTGTGAGAATAATAGTGTTAATCCTTAGAAAAAGGGAAGACCAAAGGGAAACTTAAATTTTGCATATTAATGCTTAACATCTTAAATTTATGTTAGAATAAACAATTATGGTTATAACTCCTTGTTATAGAAACTCCATTTTGAGCATGAGAGATTATAATCGCTTTCAAATAAGGGCGCAGATGATTTAGAGATAAAGGATTTAGAAAAACACAGCATGTGTACTGAGACTTCTAGTAGACCTGGTTCAATTAAGTATGAATTGCTAATGGAAGGACAGTGGCAGACAATACAGAGAAGCAGCCTGCCACACATGGTTTTTTTGCCTAGTCTCAAGGACACACTGAAGGACAGTGTGTCCAGATTGCCTGCCAGCTAATCAGTTATCCTGTGAAAACCTGATTCACTCAACAGATAGCAATAATTTTTGTCTCCCTCTTTCCTCTTTCTCTTAAAAAAATTCTCTTTTTGCATTTGTGGGGTGAAATCAATCTCCTGATGTATCTTCTTGGTAAACAAATAAAGTGTGCTATAATTGACTTTTTGACTTTGTGTTATTCTTTGACACTGCTCTGCTTTGTTTCGGTTCTTAAAGAACTGTTGCACTGTTGAAGGAATAATTCTCTTGAATTACTGAGCCAAAATGAAGAGAAGCAGCAAATGCATGAAATTTCCTTTGCCATGCACGGGGGGAAAATGTTTGCAATTATAATACTTTACAGAAAATTATGAAATTCCATGTGAACTTTTTTCTCTTTATGTATACCAAAATTTTTAAAAGATTTATATCTCCACTACTTAAAACATCCCTGTCTCTAGCTTTGATTATCCTGTCACCTGAATGATTTTTCACCCATAAAAGCCTGCCGTTCTTTAAAACTCAGTTTAGGATGGGTGCGGTGGCTCACACCTGTAACCTCAGCATTTTGGGAGTCCAAGGCAGGAGATCACTTGAGAACAGAAGTTTGAGACCAGTCTGGGCAACATAGCAAGACCCCTTCTCTACAAAAAATAATGAGCAGGGCGTGCTAGCATGTGCCTATGGTTCTAGCTACTTGGGAGCCTGAGACAGGAAGATCGCCTGAGCCCAAGAGTTCGGGGCTACAGTGAGCTATGATAACCCCACTTCACACCAGCCTGGGTAACAAAGGGAGACTTTGTCTCTTAAAAAAAAAAAAAAAGGCCAGGTGCGGTGGCTAACACCTGTAATCCTAGCACTCTGGGAGGCCGAGGGGGGAGGATCATTTGAGTTCAGGAGTTCGAGACCAGCCTGAGCAAGAGCAAGACCCCCGTCTCTACCAAAAATATAAAGAAATTAATTGGCCAACTAAAATATATAGAAAAAATTAGCTGAGCATGGTGACACATGTCTGTAGTCCCAGCTACTCGGGAGGCTGAGGCAGGAGGATCACCTGAGCCCAGGAGTTTGAGGTTGCTGTGAGCTAGGCTGACACCACGGCACTCTAGCCCGGGCAACAAAGTGAGACTCTGTCTCAAAAAAATAAAAAAAAATAAAAAACTAAGTTCAGGTGGATTGTACTAGGCATTTTAAATATTTAAATACACAAAATTTTGTAAACAAGGACCCAGGAAGCACAGAGAAGTTAACTTGCTCATAGACACACATATATGGGGTCTGTCCAGAAAGTATCCAGCCATGTAATAGGAAAAATAGAGTCATTTACTGAAGAAGATACAAGATATAGAAACATTTACATAGGATAATGATGCCTCATTCCCCTTCAAAGTAGGTACCTTGGGACCTCACGCAGTTCTCCCAGCATCTCTTAGTCTAACCCGTACATATTTAACATTCTCAGGTGTTCTGCTTGTTGCAGCCATCCAGAACATGAATCACTTTCAACAGATGCTCAACCATCTTTGAAGCATTTTCATTTGCACTGCACTCATTGCATCATCCCAAAGCCCTCTGAATCATCCGAATAGTTTCCACAGAGGAATGTTGAAGCTTAACGCAAAACTTGATGCAGATTCGTTGCCCTATTCACTCAGTCATTTTGAATGTGATGGCCACACAGTACACATGCTTGCTCACTCAACAGCGCCTTAGTAGCTGGCTACTGGGGGGGCGGGGGGGAACAGCGTCTAGGGCTCCACTGACTAGTACAGTGAAGTTGTCACTGTTCACGCACGCGCATTCCAGTCCACTCTTCTTGGCTCCCTGGTTACATCAATGTCATGCAAACTGTTCTCCTTATATCAACAACGACTGGATACTTTCCAGACAGCCCTCTATTAATTGGCAATTGTGTCTCTAAGCATAACCAAACATAAAGAAGGTACAGTAAAAATATGGTATTATATATAATCTTATGGGACTAATGTAGTATGTCATTGTTCAAAATCTTGTTATACGGCGAATGACTGTACTTAATCTATCCTCTACTTTTTAACTTTCTTGGTTATTTCATGGTCAGTCTCCTCCTTCCAGTTAGATAATGATAGCTACATGGCAGCTTCTTCCTTAGCATCTACTGCAGTATAGTCCAGTGACTATCTCATAGAATGTTTTCATTAAACTTGATGATTTAAGCGAAATTTTGAATTTAAATGAAAATTTTAAAAACATTTACCAAAATGAATGATAAGACTATGGCAGTATCTCATTTTGAGTTGGGTCGATAAAAACTGTAGCTATGAGTCATATTTTACAATTTTACTCATTGGGATATAGGACATTTTTGTACACAATACAGCCTGTTCTATTGGAAATTGGCAATAAACCTCACTACACAGAAAAGGTACATCAGTAACTTATGACCCAGTGGAAAAATATTCATAGAAAATGCCATGAGAATCTATGAGGTAATTTTCATTTGCCAGGAGATAAGGAGTTTAAAAGAAGTTCAGACATAAATTACTACAGTCAAATAGGAATGACTTTCCTTAAGCAAATAGTAAAGATTGGAAAATTTATGAAATATCCCCTATGTAAATCTTTTGAACAGCAGTTTGTTTTTCAGAATGATATGGTTTCTGGCTACATGTATTCATTATAGTATCAAAATTTGCATAATGGCTACTAGTGGCTTAGGGGAAAAAACATCCCAGAACACTCTTATGAGTGGTGGGATATTCTGTAAAGAAATGTTATCATTAAAATTATTCAAGGCACAGGCCAGCCGCAGTGGCTCACACCTATAATCCCAGCACTTTGGGAGGCTGAGGCAGGAGGATCACTTGAGGAAAGGACCAGCTTGGGCAACACAGCGAGACCCTGTCTCTACAAAAAATTAAAATTAGGCCGGGCGTGGTGACTCACGCCTATAATCCTAGCAATCTGGGAGGCCGAGGCAGGCGGATCATTTGAGCTCAGGAGTTCGAGACCAGCCTGAGCAAGAGCAAGACCCCATCTCTACTAAAAAATAAAAAAAATACCCAGGCATGGTGGCGCATGCCTGTAGTCTCAGCTACTCCAGAGGCTGAGGCAGGAGGATCACTGGAGCCCAGGAGTCTGAGGTTGCTGTGAGCTAGGCTGATGCCATGGCACTCTAACCCAGGCAACAGAGTGAGACTCTGTCTCAAAAAAAAAAAAAAAATTAAAATTAAAATTAAAAAATTAGCTGGGTTTGGTGGTGAGAGCCTGTAATCACACTCGGGAAGCTGAGGTGGGCTGATTGCTTGAGCCCAGGAAGCTACAGTGACCTACGATCAGCCTCTGGCAGTTTCTTCAGGAAATATTACAGAAGAAGGCATGCTATTATAAAAGATGACAACTCTGGGCAATTGCCCCTGAAGACCTTCCAGTGAAACAAGATGTAGAGGTGGAAGACAATGATATTAATGATCCTGAACCTGCATAAGCCTTGGCTGATCTGTGTATTTGTGTCTTAGTTTTTAACAAAAAATTGTGAAAAATAAAACAAAAAAAAACATTTAAAGTTAGAAAACAGCTCATAGAATAAGGATATAAAGAAAGAAAATATTTTTGTACAGCTGTGCAATGTGTTTTAAGCTAAGTGTTATTACAAAGGAGTGAAAAAAAGTAAAAGTTTATAAAGTAAAAAAGTTACAGTAAGCTAAGATTGATTTATTACTGAAGAAAAAAATTTTAAAATAAGCTTAGTGTAGCTTAAGTACACAGTGTTTTTTTTTTTTTTTTTTTTGAGACAGAGTCTCACTCTGTTGCCCGGGCTGTAGAGTGCCGTGGCATCAGCCTAGCTCACAGCAACCTCAAACTCCTGGGCTCAAGCGATCCTTCTGCCTCAGCCTCCCAAGTAGCTGGGA
>CAUYRT010039291.1:0-13801 GCA_963574885.1 Lepilemur ruficaudatus | reverse complement strand
CAGGTGGATTGCTCAAGGTCAGGAGTTTGAAACCAGCCTGAAAAGAGCGAGACCCCGTCTCTACTAAAAATAGAAAGAAATTAATTGGCCAACTAAAAATATATAGAAAAAATTAGCCGGGCATGGTGGTGCATGCCTGTATTTTTAGCTACTGGGGAGGCTGAGGCAGAAGGATTGCTTGAGCCCAGGAATTTGAGGTTGCTGTGAGCTAGGTTGATGCCACAGCACTCTAGCCTGGGCAACAGAGTGAGACTCTGTCTCAAAAAAAAAAAAAAAACATTGTTGTAAAAATCTCTGACGGTAACTATTAGGAATAGGTCATGTAGTTCATTTTCTATAGCCTGCATCTTAATACTTTGTATAAAGTGACAGATGCAATATATATCTTTTAACGTCAACTGAAGTAGACATAACTTGGCAATTTTCTTTCCTATACCTTAAATAGGAATTTCTTACCTATTGTCTTTGATTGGAGATTTTCACTAGTTAGTTGATTAAAAATAGATTCTGCTGCCAAAATTCCACTTTTCATTGCTGTGTGGGTACCTTTGATCTTAGGAACATTCATGAAACCAGGGCTACAACCAATTAGCAAACCACCAGGAAAGGTGAGTTTTGGTATCGACTGAGGAAAGAAAGATTCAGAATACATTTATTAGCTCAAACTAAATAAGCAAAACTGAATACAAATCACAACTTCTTAATAAGTATTCTAGAGCTGTAGAGAAAGGTTGAAAAGAACATAAAAATGAATATAGCAAAGGAAAAAAACAGAGCAAGAGCAGTTTACTTTTTTCTTCCTCCTCTCAGAGTGAAGATTGGGACCATTACTGGTTTTTTTTTTTGTTAGAGTTTTTCCTTTTCCCTCCCAGAATGACCTACATGGGATAGATTTAAGATTGAAGCATCAACTTATTTTGAATAAACTGTTTTTATTTATGTATATCCATATCATAGTTAAAAACAGTCTCTAAACTTGAATGACTGTTATCTAAACTGTTATGTAAATCAAAACCACAATGAGGTATCATGTCACCCTAGTTAGAATGCTGTTGTCAAAAAGGCAAAAATAACATGCTGGCAAGGATAGGGAGAAAAGAGAACTCTTATACATTGTTGGTGTGAATGTACATTAGTACAGCCATTACAGAAAACAGTATGGAGCGTTCTCAAAAAATCAAAAATAGAACTATCATACAATCCAGCAATACCACTACTGGGTATACATCCAAAGGAAGGAAAACCAGTATGTTGAAGAGATATCTGTACTCCCATGTTTATTGCAGCACTGTTCATAATAACCAAGATAATAGAATCAACCTAAGTGTCTATCAACAGATGAATGGATAAAGAAAATACGGTATATAAACACAATGGAAAACCATTCCGCCATAGAAAAGAATGAAAGTCTGTTATGTGCGGCAAATGGATGAACCTGGAGGATATTATGTTAAGCGAAATAAGTCAGGCACAGAAAGGTAAATACCGCGTGTGCTTACTCATATGTAAAAGGTAAAAAACGTTGGTTTCATAGAAATAGAGAGTAGAATAGTGGTTACTAGAGGCTGGGAAAGGTGGGAGGATAGGGAGAGGGTGGTTAACATACAAACTTACAGCTAGATAGGAGGAATACGTTCAGTAGCACTTACGATGATTATAGTTAATAATTTATTGTATTTTTTCAAATAGCTAGAAGAGGGGATTTTGAATGTTACCAACACAAAGAAATGATAAGTGTTTGAGGTTATGCATATGCTAATTTCCCTGACTTGATTATTACACATTGTATATAGGTATCAAAATATCATGCTGTAACCTTCCACAAAAAATTAAGTGGTCCTATACTTTTCCACTTCTATGCTGTAAATATAAAAAGTAAATAATTAATAAGATTATGAAAATTTATTTTTATTTAAAAAAAATTAAGTGGTCCTAAAAATTAAAATGGCATTAAAAAATTGTGATTTGATTTTATATGCATCCTGGATAATAAATTTCTTATAAAGATACTATATATCCTTTTTATTTTAGTTTGATATCAGGGCTGGAAACCTATGATCTAATCATGGCATCACTACAACTGGCTACCATCCCAAACAATATTATTTTGATTAACTTAAGTTGAATTTCAAGAATAAATTTTAACACAGTTGTCTGGACTTCAGTATACATTTCTGATTAAAAAAATGTAATAAAAGGTGGCAATATGCTTCAGTTTAGCCATCAAAAGTCTATATATAGCCCACAATGTAGCAGCTGAACTACACTATAGTGATTACACTATACAGTTTGAAAAGAAAAGGAAAAAGTCAATGCAGAACTTTTCTTTCCTAGTTCTATATTTTTTTCTTCTCTAAGGGCTTCCTAAAGTAAGCCAGCCATGGATCTTTGTTGAGAAGGTGGTGGGGTGGGAAAAGTTTGGTTGATGATGAGAGGGACTCAGAGGAGTGGAGGCTAACAGAACTACTGCCATCAGCTGCAAGAGACACAGAGAGCACTTTGTGGCTTAGCTCTCATCAGTGATGGAAAGGTGGTAAGAAGCAAAACTGGGGGTAGGAGGCAAGGCAGAAGGAATGCTGGTAAGAGAGAAGGATCAGGGACCAGGTCCTTTGACAAGATATGTGGGGAATGAATTTAAGACTGTGGTTCTCAGACCAAACTCAATATTTAAACCACCTAGATAAAAGAGCATTAAATGAGGATGACAGGGCAGACAATGGGGAGAAGGCTTTCTGGAATGCTACTAGCTGAAAACAGATAATGGTCAGGAACTTGGACAATGACAATGATTTTCTCAAAGGTGTGGCTTTGTTGACACTAAATTTGATTCAAGAACCAAAAGAGTATAAAGTTTATTAATAAAAGGATACAGATTGTTAGTTCAAGTTTTTCCAACACAGGTGCTTCAATCCTAAGAATAAAAATGCTATAGTCCAAGGAAAATGTGTGTTTTTAAGTTCTAGAAGGATCCTAACCAGAGTGGGCAAGGTTGCAGGCAAATGGACATCTTGTTAGGAAACAAAGGACCAAGGAAAACACGTGCTGAGAAACGTATTTTGGGACAGTCATTAAACTAGGGTTACAAGCAATTAGAAATCCACTAGGAAAGATGAATTTTGATATAGATTAAAGAAAGAGAAAAAGTCAGACAATATTGGTTAGCCCAAAATAAACAAAATTGAATGTTCCAAATTATTACCTCTAAGGTCTTCAAAACTTACTGGGAGTAAGTTTCTAAACCTTCAACTAATTAAATCAGAAAATTCAAATAAAAAGTATGTATGTGTGTTCATCTTCCTTTTAATCTGCAAATCATCTTAGATGTTGAAGAACACAGGCAGATGTTTTAAATAAAAATCTGGCCGGGCGCAGCGGCTCACACCTGTAATCCTAGCACTCTGGGAGGCCAAGGCAGGCGGATCGCTCAAGGTCAGGAGTTTGAGACCAGCCTGAGCAAGAGCGAGACCCCGTCTCTACTAAAAATAGAAAGAAATTAATTGGCCAACTAAAAACATATAGAAAAAAAAATTAGCCGGGCATGGTGGCGCATGCCTGTAGTCCTGGCTACTTGCAAGGCTGAGGCAGGAGGATCACTTGAGCCCAGGAGTTTGAGGTTGCTGTGAGCTAGGCTGACGCCACGGCACTCACTCTAGCCTGGGCAACAGAGCGAGACTGTCTCAAAAAAAAAAAAAAAAATCTGTATGTACTATTCAATATACTGAAATCATTACACTATAAATTACAAACAGTAGAATTAGATTGATAGTATGTATTATGGGCATTATTCAAACAAGTTTAATAGGCTATAAGGTATGCAATTCAGTATATATTCTACCAAGTGAATTACTATTCTAAAAACAAAAACAACCTCACGAGAAGTAATCCTTTAACAACAGAATTTAGGGACAATGTTATTTTAAGATTCTAGTGATGATTTTACTTGGCTTTATGAAATATTGTTATAGTAATAAAGTCTTTAGAACTTTACTTTTAAGGTTCTCAGCTTCTCCCCCCTACCATTTTCCTATTATGTATTTGTTACTTTCATAAAAATCCCATTTCTAAAATAGTCCTAGATTCCTTAAGAGACAAAGGATCATCTTTACTTTACAGATGATCCCTTAGGGCCAGAAGAGTTAAGTATCTTGCTCCAAATCCTTTAGTGTAAGTTTTAGAGCTGATTTTTAGATCCTCTTACCTGTCTGATACTATTTCTACAATGGTACTATCAGCTTTCATCACAGCTATCTAGGTCTTATTTCATTGTTTAATTAGAACATACTGAATACATTAACTGCATTTGCTAAGATTTATTTTGAACACAGAATAGGACAATTGAGGTAAAGCTTAACAGAAGCCACCTAAAAGGTAAGAAAGTTACTAGGTAGTTGGGATGAATTAATTTTTACATTTGCTGAAAATTAAATTTTCTTTTGAGTTTCCTGGCCATTAAGAAATAAAGGGAAATATCTTAGATCACACAGTTTTTATTTTCTAGTTAAAAACAAAACAATTAACAAACAAAAAAAGTCCATGAATTTATCTCTAGAGACCAACATATTCTTAAAACTAAATCAATGGAATAATTTAAGTTCTGTGTGACATATTTTTATAAACACTAGATACTTGGCTTACATTCCTTAGATTTTCTTCCTAAGAGATAATATTCTATTTTTTTTTTCCTAGAGACAGGGTCTCACTCTGTCACCCAGGCTGGGGTACAGTTTCACAATCATAGCTCACTGTAACCCCAAAATTCTGGGCTCAAGCAATCCTCCTGCTTCATCCTCTTGAGTAGCTAGGACTACAGGCATGTGTCACCACACCTGGTCAAGTTTTAAAAAATTATTACTATTTTTTGTAGCGATGGGGTCTCATTATGTTATCCAGATTGGTCTCAAACTCCTGGGCTTGAGTGATCCTCCCTCCTCAGCCTCCCAAAGCACTGGGGTTATAGGTGTGAACCACTGCACCCAACCTAATTTTCTATTCCTTACCTAAATTTGTTATATTACATTTTCAATTCCGAATTTATACTAAGAAACAAGTAATAAAAAAGTTGGAAGAGTTACCTGAATGCCACCTTCATTGAGAGCTCTGGCTCCATATGCAATCCTTTTTCCACCTTCCAATGTTGGCCGAATACTGGGATGGTGTTTCCATCTCTGGAACTCTCTGAATGGACTCAGGTATGGATTTTGATAGTCTAGGCCAACCTTAAAATTTTACATTTAAATTTGATATAGTTACACAATCAGACATTTTAAATTAGAATTATATGAAGGTAAAATGTAGCAATGTTTATCAGAAAACGTTATGTTAAATTTCTTGTACTCAAAGTATTTGGACCAATTATGCAGTAATGCAAATTTAAATAAAAAGTATATATAGTCTGTTTGGAAAGAAAGGCTAAACAAAAGGATACCATGTGTTTATAATCAGCAAAACTTTGAAAATTTAAAACATATTAATAAATCATTGTGCTCTGAAGATCAAAGTCCAAATTAAAAAAATATCTGTAGGTAAGTATCAGATTATGTTTCTACAAAAGGAGTTGTAAGGATCTATTATACATTTATCAATACCAACTCTAGAAATAAACTAATAATCTATACTACAGTACTACTGGGCAAAAATGAAGAGAAAGGATGTAAATCACAGTTAGAAAAAAAGAAGACAAGAAATATAGAATGTTATGTTTTATAAGGCATTACCAAAGTGCTGAAATTAATAACCACATGTTTTTCCTTTGATAAGATTAAGTCACGGAATAACTACCCAATGGTGATGCACTGAACACTTGACTGGGGGGTCAAAAAACACCAATAATGCACAAATTTAACAATGTGTCATACGGAAGTCTAATCATAACACTAAACTACTATAAAGCTGCCACCAGTTGCAAGGTGCAGAAACTCTTATATTACTTTTCTATTCTTTGTAGTGTTCAAGATGTAATTTACTGCCAAAAAAAGGGAAACTGTTTGTGTTTTAAAACAGTTATAAGTTCAAACTCAGTGCTGATTTCATTTTCTGTGGCAGCATGCTACAGTGGAAATGAGCTTTGAAATCAGACAGGTTCAGGCATTTCTGCCTGTCATTTAATGTATGTATCTGGGAAAGCTGTTTAGCTTACTTCTCATCAGTAAAATAAGGAAAAATAAGGATACCTATTTCATAGGATTGTTATGAAATTTACTTAAAAATCTCAGTAAACAATCTAGCACGGTGCCTGGAGTGTAGTAGCTACTATTACTAGACCTATATATATTTAGTAGACTAATTACTATAACAGCCTAATATAACCTAAGCCTATAACCGATAAGCCTATAACTAATTACTATAAGCAATTTACATATTGATAAAATTAGAAAGTAAGCTTTAAATGAAAACATTTTACATTCTTCAGATTCAAAACCCTCATTTCATGGCACTGATGATCCTATAACTCTAATAGTAGAATTTTCCATAATGGGAATATAACTTACCACAAAACCAAGAGCTACTAGTGGTTCACCTTCATTTAAATGATAAAGGAAAGAGCCTCCGTAAGTATGTCTGTCCAGGGGCCAACCAACAGTGTGATCTACTCTCCCAGGTTTCCACTTCTTTTCATCAATAATCCACAACTAAAACAAAAACAAGTCCTGTAGTATTTAAAAATGTTTTTATGTCACCACAATGCATACAACTTGCCAGGTTTAATGTCTTATTTATGAAAACTGTAACTGAAAAACTGTAACATGAGAAACACAAAAAATTATTTCATATCAAAGAAAATTATATCAAACTGCAATATGATGAGTTGGAGCAAAGAAACAGGTCAGAAAAGTTATGAAATCTTTAAGACATTAAGTAGATCCTCAAATTGGTAAGACTTTCATGCAATTATAGGAAACATCACTGAAAAGATGAGGAAAACTTCTGAGGTACTGTGATGTTCTAAGTCTTCCTCTGGGTGGTGACGATATGGGGTGTTCATCATGTAAAAATTCACTCAGCTATACACTTAAAATCTGTTACTTTATAAGACATATGTATTCTTCAGTAAAATAGTATACACCCTCCTAGTCTTCAATAAAATAGTTTGCGCCCCAGAATTGAAGCAAATTGTTCATCCTATTTTCAGACTTATAAGTTTAAAATTTTAAACAATTTCTATCTGAAACATTATCTAAAAATCAGATAATACTATGTGCAACCTACCAAAAGAAGCCTTTATTCACAATATAATGAATCTAGTTATATAGAGAATTTGAACCTTTCTGAGATTTAACCTAAAAAAATTTTAAACAAATGGGTTATAATGAAAAATATTGTACTCTAATAAGCCAAGGATTTGGGAAAATATACTTACAGAATGAATAAATTGAGAAAATATACAACAGTTAATTAAATTTTAGGTTGCAGGTCAACATACTATGGCTGAGTATGTATTTCATCAACAAAATTATCTTCCCATTATAATTTTGAAAAAAACAATTCTTTGTAGGATGTGGTCACCCTACAAACAGCATATGGATAACAGGTATAATCCTATCAGGGCAGATGGCATTACAACGAAAAAAAAAAATCAAGGTTCTAATATTTTCAAGTTCAAGGCTCATTTTAAGCAACATTTGGTAAAACAATTCCAACATGTAAAAACAATTTAAACAATAATGGGATTTGATCAGTAATATTTTCTAGTCCCTTGAAAAATATCCCAAAGAGTTTTAATCATAATAAACATGTCAAGATAATGAAAAAATATAACTATAAAATCAAATCAGTATTATAAACTACATACAAATGAAGTTAAGTTCCATCTTTCAAAATTAAAATTGCAAAAACAAACCAGGATACCTCCTTCAGTCCAATCCCATAGGTTTGAGGTTGACAATTGGCCCTCAAATCAAACTTCTTATACAATTGCTTGGCTAGATGTCCATGGCAACCCTCTGCAAAAATTGTAACTTTAGCATGTAGTTCTAGTCCTCTCTCAAATGTTGTCTAAAAAAACAAAAACATATTAAATGGCAACATTTGACACTTTAAAATGTATTCACAATCTGCTCAGGTTTAAATTGAACTACAATTCAGGTACAAAAGAGACAGTACAAATATATAATATAAAACATAAAACCAAGAGGACTGTTTTAAGTGGAATCTAATTTAAATTTTATGTATATCCTATGTCTTTGTTATATTTATTTTCTTTTTTACTTCAAAAGTAGTTGACTGAATGATTAACTTTATAAGAATTAAAAAACCAGGCTGGGCATGGTGGCTCACATCTGTAATCCTGGCACTTTGGGAGGCCGAGGTGGGAGGATTGCTTAAGCCTATGAGTTAGAGACCAGCCTGAGCAACATAGAGAGACCCTATCTCTACAAAAAATATAAAAATTAGCCAGGTGTGGTAGCACACACCTGTAGTCCCAGACACTCTGAGAGGCTGAGACAGAAGATTGCTTGAGCCCAGGAGTTTGAAGTTGCAGTGAGCTATGATGGTACCACTGTCCTCATGCTCAGGCAACAGATTGAGACCCTGTCTTAGGGGGGAAAGAAAATGAATTAAAAAAGCAAATAAAGCATGCTTATGCAAAAAAAAACCCCAACTCTACAAATGAATACAAGGTGAAAAGGCCATTTTCCCACTGTTCTGATTTTTCAGTCCTATCATCTGAAGAAAAAACAATAGTTTTATAAAGTATGTCAAAAAATTTCTATGAATAAAGAACTATGTAGAACCTACTTATATTCTTTTAACACAAATAGGATCATACTAAACATACTCTTCAGCTACTTTCTTTTTTTACTTTAATTTTACTTGTTCCCTATTGTCTAACATATACTATAAAACTGAAGTGTCTTTTCTAGTCTAAAGAAAGCTACAGTGAAAGTCTTTCTCTTCTTCTCTTGCTTGTATACGTTTTGTACTTACGTCTGGAACAAGGTAGGTTCACAATAAATTTATTCAATGAAAGAACACAAAATAATTAGGAGTGTCTCTTATGAAATATATCTTTCCCAATATTTTTCTATTTATTTATTGGCATGTATGTATGTACACAGATACATTCATACAAATAATAGGTTTATACTTACATGCTGTTTTATAATAGTTTTCACATAATATTATAAAGTGATTTGCCAAAGGCAATATATTCCATTCATTTTTCATGCTTCAATAGATGCCTCTAATTTTTTAATCAATTCACGATACTTGGACATTTAGTTTTTTCCAGTTTACTAGTATAGGCATTGCTTGGATGAATATTTTTAGTCTGAGTGGTAAGAGTTATTTCATTATTAACTTAATATCTTCAGTTGCTAAAGAGTGTGAACATCTTTTACATGTTTATTGGTAACTTCTACTTTTCTTGTGAAATGCTTATGTCATATATATGCATATATGTACACTGCACACACATACATATCCTATACATTACTGAGTGTAACTTCTTTTTAATTTTGTACTTGTCCTCTTTCTCTAATTACAATAATTCTAATATGTATAATTGTATGCAAAAATATATGTACATATATATATACTGAGATATTTATAGATATACTTAAACATTTGGGGGTCCTGGTTTATTTTACCAAAACAGAATCATATAATAGAAACTTTCCTCTATCTTACTTTTTTTGTAATACTCCATGGAAATCTTTTCAAGTCACTGTATAGCTGAAGTCTTTCTCTGTAATAGCTAGGTAGTAGTCTAGGTGGAGACAGATAGATGAATCACCTATTCTGCTAATGGATGGATAATAGCCATTCGCTGTTTCTAGTTTATATACGAATACAAACAATGTTATAAAATATAAACATCCTTGCATATACAGCTGACCCTTGAACAATACAGGTTTGAACTGTGCAGGTCCACTTATACAAAGAGTTTCTTTTTTCTTTTTTTTTTTTTTGGTCAGAGACAGGGTCTCACTTTGTTACCCAGGCTGGAATGCAGTGGAGTGATCCATAGCTCCCTGTAACCTCGAACTCTTGGGCTCGAGGGATTCTCCTGGCTCAGCCTTTCAAGTAGCTAGGACTACTGGCCCACACCACTATGCCCAGCTAATTTTTAAAATTTTCTGTAGAGATGGAGTCTTCCTATGCTGCCCAGGCTGATCTAGAACTCCTGGCCTCAAGCAATCCTCCTGCCTCAGCCACCAAAAGTGCAGGGATTACAAGTGTGAGCCACCTCACCTGGCCTACATTAATTTTTTTTTTTTAAAACCAAACAAGGATTGAAAATATAGTATTCACTGGATGTGAAACTGTGCATATGGAGGACCAAGTTCAAATATGCGAGTTCCACAGGGCTGACTTTAAGAATTGAGTATGTGTGAATTTTGGTATACAAGGGGATCCTGGAACCAATCTCTCAAATACGCCAAGAGACAACTATATATCCTCACAATATTGGTGCATCAGAATCCCTAGGGGCTTGTTAAAAAACATCTTCTTAGGTCCTACTGTAGGATATGTTAAGCCCTGAGATGTCACATGGTTCTGATGTAGCCAATTAAACCATGAGAAGGAGAATGAACTAGGCTTTGCTTTGCTTTTGTTTTTTAAAGGTACAACACTTATTATTTCAAAATATCAAGGAGATATGAGTGTCTTTGTTACATGCATATTTTGTATAATGCTTAAGTCAGGGCTTTTGGTGCGCCTCTCACCAGAACAGTGATCAGTGTACCCAACAGGTAAGTTCTTTATCCCACACATCGCCTCCCACCCATTCCCTTTCTTGGTTTCTCATGTCCTTTTTATCACTTTGTGTCTGTGTTTTTTTTTTTTTTTTTTTTTTTTGAGACAGAGTCTCACTCTGCCGCCCGGGCTAGAGTGAGTGCCGTGGTGTCAGCCTAGCTCACAGCAACCTCAAACTCCTGAGCTCAAGTGATTCTACTGCCTCAGCCTCCCGAGTAGCTGGGACTACAGGCATGCGCCACCATGCCCGGCTAATTTTTTCTATATATTTTTAGTTGGCCAATTAATTTCTTTCTATTTATAGTAGAGATGAGGTCTCGCTCTTGCTCAGGCTGGTTTTGAACTGCTGACCTTGAGCAATCCACCCACCTCAGCCTCCCAGAGTGCTAGGATTACAGGCGTGAGCCACCATGCCCAGCTGATTTGGTAAGTTTTGACATATGAATATACTTATAAACCATCACCACAATTACTCCAAAGTTATCCATCATTCCAAAATTTTTCTCCTGCCCTTTGAAATCCATTCTTCTCATCTCTCCCGACTCCATCACTCCATTATTCCCAAGAAACCACTGATCCACTTCCTGTAACTATGGTTTATTTTGCATTTTTAAGAATTTTTCATAACTGAAATCCTATGGTATTTTTTGTTGGTCTTTATTATTTTAAGCATAATTATTTTAAGATTCATCTATGGTGTTAAGTATATCAAAATCCATTCTATTTTATTGATCATTAATATTCCATTGCAGGTATATACCTGCTTGAAATAGCCAGTTATCAATATAAGATGTTTTATGTAAGCCTCAGAGTAACCACAAAGCAAAAGCCAATGACAGATATATAAGAGATAAAAAGAAAAAATCCAAAGCATACCATCACAGAAAGCCATCAAACCACAAAACAAGCAAACAATACTAGAAAAAAAGGAACAAAAGATCTACAAAAGAATCAGAAAACAGTTAACAAAATGGCACTGGTAAGTCCTTACCTATCAATAATTGTGTTGAATATAAAGGGATTAAAATTTCCAATCAAAAGGCACAGAGTAGTTGAATGGATAAAAAAATAAGACCCAATTGTATGCTGCCTACAAGAGCCTCATTTTACCTGAAAAGACACTCACAGACCAAAGGAGAAGGCATGGAAAAAGATATTCCATGCAAATGGAAACCAAAGAGAGCAGGGGTAGCTATACTTATTTTAGACAAAATAGACTTTAGGTTGAAAACTTAGAAAGAGACAAAGAAGGTCATTATATAGTGATAAAGGAGTTATCAAGAAGATATAATAATTGTAAACATATATGCACCCAATATCGGAGCACCTAAATATACAAAGCAAACATTAAGAGATCTGAAGGAAAAGGCCCTGTCTTCACCACAATGCAATGTATCAATGTAGCAAAATTGCACTTGTACCCTATGTATATATACAAATAAAAAAGAAGAGATCTGAAGATACACATAGACTGTAACACAATAATAGTAGGGGATTTCACTAACTCACTTTCAACAATAGACAGATCATCCTGACAGAAAATCAATAAGAAAACACTGGACTTGAACTACACTTTAGACCAAATGAGCCTAACAGATGTATACAGAACATTCCACCCAACAGCAACAGAGTACACATTCTTCTCCAGTGCACACGGAATAGATTCCAGGATAGATCATATGTTAAGCCACAGGACAAGTCTTAACAAATTTAAGAAGACTGAAATCCTATCAAGTGTCTTTTCTGACCACATGATATAAAACTAGAAGTCAATAACAGAAGGAATCATGGAAAATTAACAAATATGTGGAAATTAAATAATATGCTCTTGGCTGGGCACAGTGGCTCAGGCCTGTAATCCTAGAACTCTGGGAGGTCGAGGTGGGTGTACTGTTTGAGCTCAGGAGTTGAAGACCAGCCTGAGCAAGAGCAAGACCCCATTTCTACCAAAATATTAGAAAGAAATTAGCTGGACAACTAAAAATATATAGAAAAAATTAGCCAGGCATGGTGGCACATGCCTGGAGTCCCAGGTACTCAGGAGGCTGAGGCAGTAGGATCACTTGAGCCCAGGAGTTTGAGGTTGCTATGAGCTAGGATGATGCCACAGCACTCTAACCCGGGCAACAGAGTGAGACTCTGTCTCAAAAAAAAACAAAACAAAACAAATAAAAAACAATACAATATGCTCTTAAACAACTATTCTGTCAAAGAATAAATTAAAGAGGAAATTTAAAAATATCCTGAGACAAATGAAAATGAAAAGACAACATATCAAAACTTATGTAATATAGCAAAAGCAGTTCTAAGAGGAAAGTTTGTTTTTTATTTTATTTTATTTTTTTATTTTATTTTATTTTACTTTATTTTATTTTATTTTATTTTATTTAGCTATCTGTTGAGACAGAGTCTCACTCTGTCGCCTGGGCTAGAGTGTAGTGGCATCATCATAGCTCACTGCAACCTCCAACTCCTAGGCTAAAGCAGTCCTCCTGTCTCAGCCTCCGACCATAGGCACATGTCACCACACCCAACTAATTTTTGTATTTTCTGTAGAGATGGGTTCTCACTATGATACTCAGGCTGGTCTCAAACTTCTGGCCTCAAGTGATCCACTTGCCTCGGCCCTCCAAACTGCTAGGATTACAGGCATGAGCCACTGCTCCCGGCCTATTTATTTTATTTTATTACTTTCCTTTTTTAGAGACAAGTTCTTACTATGTCCCTTAGGTTGGAGTACAGTGGTGTCATCATAGCTCACTGTAACCTCAAACTCCTGGGCCTAAGCAATCCTCCTGCCTCAGCTTCCTGAGTATATGGGACTATAGTTGTGTGCAACCATGCCTGGCTAATTTTTCCATTTTTTTCTACAGACAGGGTCTTGCTATGTTGCTCAGGCTGGCCAGATATCCATTTTCATTGCAACGGTGATTCTTTTAAAAAATATTTTATTTTATTTATTTTATTTTTTTTGAGACAGAATCTCATTCTTTTGCCTGGGCTAGAGTGCCATGGTGTCAGCCTAGCTCATAGCAACCTCAAATTCCTGGGCTCAAGTGATCCTTCTGCCTCAGCCTCCCCAGTAGCTGGGACTACAGGCATG
>CAUYRT010039289.1:0-13020 GCA_963574885.1 Lepilemur ruficaudatus | reverse complement strand
CATGTAAATGAGAAAGACCTTGATTGCAGATTCATTATAGATAGAAATTCTGTCTTTTAAAAGCTCTAAAATTCTCAGTACTCAATGGATAGTCAATATATTGACTGTAAATCCTGAGGAAAACAAATTCAAATCAGATATCACTTTAAACATAATTCCTCCCTAAATTGAAATGTATAAATAATCATTCTAGCTGGTCTCTCGTTTATCTTGACTTTTTAAGCAACTAAGAAGAGTTGTTTCCAGTAAGAGAAAAGAGAAAGTCTTAATGTATACACGCAGCCATTTTATGAGTGCTTTTCTTAAAAGCTAGTGTCTTAATTACTTCTAACCAGGGTCAATTTGTAATTTTTAAGCCAGAGAGATGAATCCAATTTGTAAGTGTTTAGTGCTTCAGAACCACTAGAGTTTAGGATAATCTAATATCTCCAGACTAAATTCTGTTAAAGTATCCATTTAAGTTTTACTTATTTTGCCAGTGAAATAAACTTGAGAAGAATAATATTGTATATCCAAAAGATGAAGCTCCTCCACCTTCTGCAGAAGAGAGCCCAGGGGGGAAGGGGAGAAGGCAGGCTGGTTGAATCTTGTGGGAGGGAGGCAAAGATGGTCTCTTGGAGCAGATACTGAGTATTTATCTATATTCTTATACATGTTCATTATTTTTAGAGCAAGCGCCCAGGAAAAGGCCACCTATCTGAGACCAATATCTTCAGTCTTCTTACTGTATGAGGATGATGGGGAAGAGGGTTGATTGGGACTTTATATTGAAAAATGAAAATAACACTTACAAAAATAAGTCATTTTTATGTTATTTGACAAAAATATGGATTATAGTAGCAACTACAAGCCAAACTCTTAGAATAAATAATGAACACATTTCTATTTATTTTTGGCATAACCTGTTTTTACAAAATTTAATCATATAGGAAATCATTTTTACAAAAATATTTAGGAATTTATCAGTTTTTTCAAAACCTTTTTAAATTCATGAAAACGTCAATTATTTTCTTTCGAAGTTTTTGTGCTGTCATTATCCTTGTTGATTTTTTCTTCTTCAGACTGGCCACATCCTCACTTGTCAGTGCCTTTGCATGAATAGGTTTGCCCTTTCTCTACACTGTAATTGTGAGTGTTTATCACGTCGGACAAGCACTGAATGGTGGATAAAAGCCATTGACGTGATGGGTGGGGTTAGGTCCTGGTATTGAGCTGTGAGGGATATTTGAGGAAGGGCTAACTTTTTAAGTGGTAGGTTCATTTGTGACTATTTTCTTGTTATGATGATTTTGCATTTCTTTGCAACTTTATAACTGTAGCAATCCAGACATTGAATACTTGCATGAAGAGAACCATTGAAATCATTCAACTTCAGATGTAGCTTAAAACTCTTAATTAGGTTATAACGATCTTCTGAGCCAGGCTAAGTAGTTGCCAAAAGCTGTTCAGCAAAGAAAAACACATCCAACTCAAGGTAAAGAAGCAGGCATCTGGTATGTCTGGAATGGTCCCAGCTTTGGATCATATATCCTAGATTTCTGGGAGGCTCTCGAAGCCCAGGACCCACCCAACCACCATGACCGACACCATCCTGAAAAAAAACCTTTGACAAGGAGTGGTGGATGGCTTGACAGTCTGTAGTGATTATTTGTGAACCATAGCCCCTTCCGAGGAAAAATATAATTTAGAAACTAATCTATTATGGTGTTTTGATAAGGTAAAAGAAGCCTTTGACATATGCCTTAAGTAAAATGAAAAAGGCCCAGGCATTCTGCTCTTTGCACATGTCTTCCCTCTCTGTTCCAAGCACAGATCCTCAGCTCTGCAATTCTGCAGGTTAACATCTAGCCTGTTGTTATCTCTGGGATTCTCTTTCTTTGTAAGTCTGTAATTCAACACTGCCATGCTCAGAGAAGCAGTCTCAATTAGGAGACCCTATAGCACATGCATAATAATAACAATAACTAATATAGCCATGTGGCAGGCATCATTCTAAGAAATTTATATTAACTCATTTGATACTTACAATATTACTGTCCCCATTTTATAGGTGCGGATATTGAGACACTGGATGTTAAGTTACTTTCCCGAGGTCACACAGCTAGTAAGTGGCATAGCCACGGCTTGAACTCTTTGGTAGTTTGGGAGCCAGATTCTGTGCTTTTAATCACTATAATATATCTGAAAATGCTCTGGACAAGTTCTGTCTCAAATCTTTTTTTTTTTTCTTTTTCTTTTTGAGACAGAATCTTGCTCTGTCATCTGGGCTAGAATGCAGTGGCATCATCATAGCTTACTGCAATCTCTAACTCTTGGGCTCAAATGATCCTCCTGCCTCAGCCTCCCGAGTAGCTGGGACTACAGGTGCACAGCACGATGCCTGGCTGATTTTTCTATTTTTTGTAGAGATGGGGTCTCGCTCTTGCTCAGGCTGTTCTCGAATTCCTGGCCTCAAGCGATCCTCCCACCCTGGCCTCCCAGAGTGCTAGGATTACAGGTGTGAGCCACTAAATCTGGCCTTTGCCTCAAATCTTTAACATAATTCAGATGCTACCATGAAGCACAATCAGATACTTTGTATATTCCCACTTCTAAGCTAAGCTTTGAGACTCTTATGGAGCATGAAACTGGCTGGGGAACAGATATCCTCCAGTCCTGAGAGCCTCCCACTGTGTCAAAAACCTTAGTGTCCAGCTCATGTGCCTTGGCAGATCCACTGGGAATGGGTACAGCTACTGACCCCTCCATCCTCCTGAAGGCTGTATAGATCCTTTACCTCCATGCCAAGGGCTTCTAGCCTTAGGCAGCCTCATCCTTTTATTTATTAGTAAAATTATTACTGTTTTCTCTCCCTGTCATGATATGAAAAAGACTGGGAAATGCTGCCTTAGAGAACTGTGGGAAGGCGAAGGATAATATGTTTGGTTTTAGTTCCTTGCCATTCCCTCCATATCAGAGCTGTGGCAAAGAAAAATGAAGATTCATCTCTGTGGACATGACATGGACTTACCTTGATACAGTTATTGCTTGGCTTAATCAGAGAGTCATGGAGATGTCAGAAATGTGGTTACTTAAGTCAGTGGTTCTCAAAGTGTGGTATAGACCTCTAGGGTTCCCTGAGACCATTTCAGGGGTCCTGGCATCTAAACTCTTTATAGTAATACTTGGACATTTTTTGCCTTTCACTCTGGTTGTATTTACAGTAATGGTACAAAAGCAGTGATGGATGAAACTGCTGGCATCTTGGCATGAATCAAGGCAGTTGCACCAAACTGTATTGTATACTTCACTGCCTATGCACTCACAGTAAAAAACAAACAAAAACCTAGTTTCATTTAAGAATACCCTTGAAGAAGCAGTAAACATTATTTAGTTAAATCTCAAAAACTTTGAGAACATGTCTTTTTAATATTCTTTGCAATGAAATGGGAAGTACACATAATAAAATACTTCTACTACATACCAAATATTATGGTTGTCCTGAGGAAAAGCACTTGTGTAGTTGTTTGAGTTTCAAGCTGAACTAGCCACTTTTTCCATGAATACCATTTTTACTTGGAAGACTGAGTGACAGACAAACTATAGTTATTCAGATTTGGCAGACATTTTCTCACAATGTTTGACAGACATTTTCTTGAAAATAAACGAAGTAAGACTGTCATTTCAAGAAAAACAACTGACAATATTTGGTGCCAATGATAAAATTTGAGCAAACAAGTGAAAATTAGAATTTTGGAAAACTTGTTTCCACCATCATGAGCTTGACAGCTTCCCAATGCTTAAATATTTTTTCTGATGAGACTGATGGTGATATTAACAAATGCAATGTTTTAATTGTTGTATAATTAAATGTGTCAACATTTGGAAGATCTGCATAGCTAACTGAATCAATATTTTCCAATAACCAATGATGCTCTTACAAAATCATACATGACAAAAGATCCGTTTAAAGTTCAAGAAAGACTAATGGATTTCTTTTTTTTTTGAGACAAAGTCTCTCTGTTGCCCGGGCTAGAGTGCCACGGTGTCAGTTCACAGCAACCTCAAACTCCTGGGCTCAAGCGATCCTTCTGCCTGAGCCTCCTGAGTAGCTGGGACTACAGGCATGCGCCACCATGCCCGGCTAATTTTTTCTATATCTTTAGTTGGCCAATTAATTTCTTTCTATTTATAGTAGAGACGGGGTCTCACTCTTGCTCAGGCTGGTTTCGAACTCCTGACCTCGAGTGATCCGCCCGCCTCTGCCTCCCAGAGTGCTAGGATTACAGGCGTGAGCCACTGCGCCTGGCCTAACTAATGGATTTCAATATAACAGAATTCAAAAAGTATACTAGGCTGGTCCGATGGTAGTGGGTTATCAGAACTTATTAACATTAGTGTCACTAAAGTTAATATTCAACCCCCCACTGCTAAATTTGACTGGCTTTAAGAAAAAAAAAAGTATACTGATACTGTTTCATATTCTACATTGGAACTAACATTTTAAAAACTACCTCTTGTCAGGTTAAAAAAATTGTATTAATAGGCTCTATTTTTAAGAACAGTTTAGAAAAATTGAGAAGATGGTACAGAGTTTCCATATACTCCCTAACTTAGTTTCCGTTGTTATTAATGTCTTACATTAGGAGGGTACATTTGTTACAATTAATGAACCTATATTGATATACTAGTATTAACTAAAGTCCACACTTTATTTAGATTTCCTTCATTTTGATCTCATGTCCTTTTTCTGCCCCAGAATCCCAACCATGATCCATTACCTTTAGTTATCACGCCTCCTTGGGCTCCTCTTGGCTGTGACAGTTTCTCAGACCTTTTTTGATTTTGATGACCTTGACAGTTTTGAGGAATACTAGTCGGGTATTTCATAGAATGTCTCTCAATTAGGATTTGCCTATGTTTTTCTCATGATTAGACTGAAATTACAGGCTTTTGGGAGCAGGCCACAGAGGTCAGGCAGCATTTTCGTCACATCGTATCAAGGGTCCAGAATGTCAACATGGCTTATCACCATTGATGTTATTGATGTTAACCTCCGTCACACTTGTCTGAGATGGTGTTTGTCATGTTTTTCTTCCCTAAAGTTACTCTTTTCCTCTCTTCCATAGTGTACTCTTTGGAGTAATTTCTTGTTGAGTTTTCACGTAGCATCAAAGAAGAATATTCAAATATTATCTGATAAGGCTATTAAAATATCAATACTTTTTTTTTCTTTTTTTGAGACAGAGTCTCACTCTGTTGCCTGGGCTAGAGTGCTGTGGCATCCACCTAGCTCACAGCAACCTCAAACTCCTGGGCTCAAGTGATTCTCCTGCCTCAGCCTCCTGAGTAGCTGGGACTACAGGCATGCGCCACCATGCCCGGCTAATTTTTTCTACATATTTTTAGTTGTCCAGCTAATTTCTTTCTATTTTTAGTAGAGACGGGGTCTCGCTCTTGCTCAGGCTGCTTTCAAACTCCTGACCTTGAGCGATCCACCTGCCTCAGCCTCCCAGAGTGCTAGGATTACAGGCGTGAGCCACCGCGCCTGGCCAATACTTTTCTTTTTCCAAGTATATAACTGTAAGGCCAGATATTCTTATATACCTCAACCAAAACAATTATAATAGATTGAGTATATAAGCAGATACGAGAATCCAGCTATTTTCTATTAAGCCAGACATCAAAGAGATTTCCAAAAATGTAAAACAGTGCCACCCTCTTGCTAATTTATTTTCACTTTGAAAAATATAATTATTTTTCATAAAAATATTGTTTATGTTAGTTTGATAGGTTTAATGACATGGCTTTACCATTGTTACTTTAAATGAATTAATAAATTCATTTTAATAAATATAAATAAAATTCAATTATTAAATTTAATTAGTACATTTTAGATTTTTCTCAGTTTTAATTTCTGATACAATAAATATTAGGAGAAATAACCCACATAAGCAAAAACTTCTTGGGTTCCTCAAAAATTTTTAAGAGTGTAAAGGGGTCCTGAAACCAGAAAGTTTGAGAACTACTTGCTTCAGAGTTAAACTTTCATGGACCGAAAATGAAAGAATCCTCTTCAAAGAAAGTAAGCCAAAGCTGAATTCTAAAGACTTAATGAGTAAACTGACTATATCTGAATTTTCCTTATTGAGAAATATAATTTTTACACCTGCAGAAAATTGTTTCCTCAACTGATAACTGTGCTCACAAGTAACTATTTGCAAGAGCAGTTTGTTATTTGTGTTTTAAAAATAATGACAGGTGGCCAGGTGTGTTTGCAAAAAGTCTGGGCAGAAAAATATATCAGTTGATGCATATGCATGGGTGTACACATTATTCTCCATCAACTTCTTATTTGTTAGCTTTCTTCTTTGGTTTTTAGTACTCAAGAAATGGAGGTCCATCAGATATGTGTATTGGCCTTCATCTGTCTATTAATTTTGATTATATTATATTAGTTTATATATCATTAATTAGACTTATAACTGCACTAAATAGTATCACTTGGAGAGTTGTTAAGTGACATTTCCTTCTCTTTCTTTTTATTTTTAATGCTTTATTTGGTTTTATTCCAAATGAAACCACTGGTTGGAAACTACTTCTGGTTCCTGTCCTGTGCTTGGTACACTTTCAGTAAATACTAAAGGATGAATAGCTTTTATCTCTACTATTTGGCCAAGAGTCAAGGCTGATGGTATTTGGATGCCAACAGTGGTGATTAGCATCAGGGAATCAGGGCATTAATCACCAGAGCTGAGGCAGCCCAGGAATCTCCTTGGCCTTCTACCTTCCCAGCAGCAAAACCATTTTTGTACCATCTCTAACCCGTGTGTGCTCATTTCCCACATTTGATCTCTGGCAATACCATGTCCAAATAGGGCAGCCAGCCAGCCTAACCCAAGCATAGGTGACAGATAGGGCAGAAGTGAGATTGCAAAGAGCTTAATCGAGAATGGATCAGATTTTCATAGGGAGGAATATGAATGTAGTGTCTCAAATGAGCCCTAAGTCTTTTGTCTGTCATCTCCTGCCCACATTCCTACTCAATCCTTAGGCTAAAGGGTCATACATAGTTTTGATGTTAGAAGGCACCCTGAGAATCATGTGATCATTCAGGCAATACTGAATCCCACAAAACCCTGGTCCTCCTCTTGCCTTGCAGTGCCAAATTGGGGGCTGCAGTTAAATGTGTGAGAAGGAATATAGGACATATTCAGTTAGGTGTAAAATTCACCATTCATAGCCTATTTCATACAGGTCCTGAGAATTATAAAGAAGGTTTTTGGTATAAAATCCTATAACTGACCTCTACCATAATTTGATTTAAAAAGGTAAAAAGTATACAGCTAACTTCTTACCTAAGTTTATCGTGTTCTGAAGTGTTGTCCATATAAGAAAAAGAGAATTCTCTGTAAGATTGGAGGTTGAACTGAAGGATGCATTTTTACTGATTGTTGACTCATTTCATCTTCCAAGGAAATCACTATATTTGGGTTAAGAGTTGTCGACATATTTTTTGTGCTTTACTATTTTAAAGGAAAAAAGAAATGCCCATAAAAGAGGGGCTGGATTAGAAATTTGAAAACTGCAGCTGCTTACAATAGCTGTGATCATTCCCACGGTGAAAGGCATCGATAGAGAGGCACCAGCAGGAATAAAGCAAAACCGGGTCGAGAGGACACCTTCCTACTTCCTTCACATGGCAAGTTTTCTGTTCTAAGGCAAATAGTGAGCGCGGACAGTTTCACCCAGCTTCTGTTCCCAAAGTGGAGCAGGAGCAGCTTCTTAGATGGTGCCATTTATGGCTGCAGACTTTAAACTGTGCAAGCCATGGACTTCTCAGGCCTCGCTGCCTGAGGCTTCTCGGAGTGAGAAAAGGTGCCTTTATTTTCTGTGAACATATTTATGTCATGCTGTTAACTGAAAGGGTTTAAAAACATGTCCAGGCCCTATAATGGGGAGAAGGTACCCAGGGATTCCCAGAGGGTCTCGAGGGAAGAGTAAATGTGCCAAGAACTATATACTTTCAATACGTTCTCTGGCTTAGGAATAAAATTATTTTGAGGGTCATATCTAGTAGTAGACACAAAACCTCATATTCTTTTTAAGCTCACCTCTACTCTAGGAAAGTGTGAGAAGCTAATATTTAATATTTACATCAGTCTTTGACAGGAATATGTCATTTACTTGGTCAGACATTAAGAACGAATTAAAAATTAAAAAGTTAAAGTGATATTAATTTTAAAAAAATAGAATTTGTTTTTAATTTTAAAGTAAATGATCTCATTTGGCTTTTAATAATCAATGTGACAAAAACCTAAATAATGATTAAGAATGGTGCTCTACATGTACCCCATGAATTTGTGTAAGTAAAAGAAAAAAAGAATAGTTCTCTAAGCAGAAGACCTGTATGAGTATGACAAGATGATTGGAAAAGTGCTGAGAGAAGAAAAATCTAGGTTTATCCAATTAATATGACTATAAAACACTTTAAAAGTACTGATTGGATTTTTAAAAAATAGCTTTAACACTGATGGCTTTTTTATTGCTCACCTGCCAACTGGCTTGGTTTTTCTTAAACAGAAAATTTTTTCAATCTAGTAATTCTTAAGTATTTGCTTTCTACCACAGAGTATAATTTGATATAGTCCATAGCACCTTCCCCCTAAATTAGATCAATTGACTCAAAGTTAGTAATTACTTAGTACATTGCCAATTAGAATATTCAGTAAGGTATGTTCTATTTTATTACTTTGTAGAAAAAGTTTGGAAATTGTTAGGATATACTATTTTTGTTTCCTAAAATAGCTTGGTGAAGACATTATTGATTCAGGCAAAAGATTTGAGAAAAAAACTATGAGCTATAATATCATAGGAATTATAAGATTTCTACATATTGTAGGGTCAAATATTGCTTAACTCTTTTGTTGTTAATCGAGAAATATATGTGATATAAGATTCCTCTTTCCCTAAGGTATTACATTGATTCAGTGGTTAGCAACTATTTCATAAGTACTTTCATATCTATATGCCTATGTTATGAGGAATATAAAATAAGTATAAGAAATTTCAAAGAGCTTATAGTTTAGTAAAGGAAATAACATTACCCAAATACCAAACAGTGTAGCAGAGTGGAAAGAGGCCCAACTGAGTCTGGAGATACCGATTCCAGCCCTTATTCAGATACTGAAGCTGGGTGCAGTGGTGCACGTCTGTAGTCCCAGCTACTCGAAGGATGAGGCAGGAGGATCACTTGAGCCCAGGAGTTTGAGGATGTAGTGTGCTGTGATCACACTTGAGAAATAACCACTGCACTCCAGCCTGGGCAACATGGGAAGACCCTATCTCTTTTTTAAAAAGTACTATTTAGCTCAGTTTCCGTAGGCAGATCATTTAACCACTCTGGGTCCAAGTTCCTCACCTATGAAATGCATGACGTGATCAGCTCATTTCTATGATTCCTTTTAGCTTTAATAGTCTACTTTAAGAGCTATGTTCACTAGTTAAGTACGTATTATGAGTATATTAGAAATTAAAAGTAAGGATGCTAAGGGTTAGGAAGGCTCCAAGGAGACATGAGATTTAAAGAAGAAATTGATCTTGACCTTGAAAAGTAAGTAGAATTTAGATGAGCAGAGTAAAGATATTTCAATCATAATCTTAAGCCAAACAGCACATGTTTTGGGGTGTGGGGGTGGGCAGGAGATATTTGCCTAATGAGTGCAAAGTACATGCTGGAGAGAAAAGGGAAATAAAAATGAAAATCTCAGACAGATCCACTATAAAAACCAGGCAGAGAAATATAGTGTTCTTACCATAATTCACAGAGAGTCATTTTAGGTTTTAAGAAGGAACATGGTACCTAAAGTAATATTTGGTCCATGGCCTGTTAGGAACCCATCTGCAGAGTTCTGCTGCACACCGTGCCCCTCCCCCAACTCCATGGAAAAATTGTCCTCTACCAAACCAGTCCCTGTTGCCAAAAAGGTTGGACTGCTGCTGTAGGGGTTACCAAGATGAATAAGAGTCTTAATTTAGAAGAGAAAATGAGATCAGTACATAGATCTCTAGAACATGAGGCAGATTATACCTAGTACTACAAGATCAGTATGACTGGCATGCTTTGGGTGATCAAGGAGAAACTAGGCTCTGACAGCTGGAAGGTTGAAGATTCTGTTGGTGCAGAGGGTAGGGGGAGCATGAGGTGGGTGGTAGCTGTTTGGTTCTTCCTAAGCAAAGGGGATCATGAGGGCAACCTTTGTGATCTCTTCCTCATCTGAAGCTTTATGTTTCTGTGGAAAGCACAAAGTTGGAAATTATAGCATATGTTCAGAGAACTTCAGACTCAAGAGAGTTCTACTTCCATTAATGACCTATTTGACCAACCCACCTATTGATCATATCTGTAAACTCTGGAAAAAGTCTGAAAAATAACTATCTAGAAGGCACTGCTGATCAAAAGTAGGGAGAAAGTAGAGTGTAGTCAACACTTAGAAGAAAGGATTAATACTGCTGAATTTCTCATTTTTAAAGTTTTTCTCCTGAGGGCAGATCACAGTTGGCCTCATATGGATGTCTGAAACTCAGTAGAAACCTTCAGTGTTCCTGGCTTGAGGAACCAGAAGAGGGAAAGTAAGTGACCATAGCAGCTGGAAAGTATAAGGAGAAATATGGGAAAGCAGAGAACCATGGAGAAATAGCCTGAAAGTCTTTGTACAAACTCTGCCCAAATCTTAGGCTGACCTGTGAAATATTATATGCACAGCTAAGACTAAAAAAATTAAATAGAAATTTTAGTTGCTGTCCATCACAGAGGAGACAGAGTTTGGAGTTTGAGACTAGCCAAGTTAATCTGCTAACATAGCAATAACAAAAAAATCAATGTACTTAAGAATCCCAAGTCTCAACAGCATATCATATGCAATGTCCAGAATATAATCCAAAATTACTAGATGTATGCAGACATGAGAAAATATGACCCCTTTTCAAGAGAAAAGATAATCAGCAGAAACTGACCCTGAGATGACACAGATATTGGAATTAGAAACAAGGATTTTAAAGTAGTTTTTGTGTCTATACTCAAGGATGTAAAGGAAAATATACTATGAATGAATGGACAAATAGGCTATCTTAGAGAAATTGAAACTATAAAAAGAAGCAAGTGAAAACTCTAATATTAAAAATTCTAGACCTAAAATTTAAAAATTCATTGTATATGCTTAATACTAGATTTCAGATGGCAGAAGAGTTGAACTGAACTTGAACATAGATCGATAGATATTATACGATCTGGAAAACAGAGAAAACAAGATTAGAAAATAAAATGAACCAAGCCTCATGACATAAGAAACTATATCAAAAGGTTTAACACATCACTGGAGTCCTAGAAGGGAAGGATCTCCCAGAAGGAAAGAATGGGCAGAAAAATATTTTTGAAGAAAAAACGGCTAAATTTTTCCAAAGTTAGCAAAAGACATAAATGTATAGATTCCAGAAGTTCAGTAACCCCCTAGCAGAGACAAAGTCACTCCTAGACACGTCAAACTGCTGAAAACCAGAGATAAAGAAAATACCATAGCAGCCAAGGGGAACAACAATATGATTAAGGATTGCTCATCAGAAGCTGTGGAGGTCTGCAAACAATGCAACAACATCTTTCAAATGCGAAAAGAAAAACAACAACAACTGACAACTCAGGATTATCCATTCAGAGAATTTAAGAGTCATAGCTGAAACTTAGGTTATATATAGGAGAGCAGTATGCACTCAAGCAAGATGGTGAGTTGAAGTCAGTATAAAAGGGCTTAGGTTGTAGAGTTTGGATTAGAACCTTCATCAGGTAGAAATAATAAAACAAGTTAGTCATTATCTTTTAACAAGTTTGTACTGGATAATCTGGCAAAGATGTACAAGATTGGCACTGCTGTTACTATGTATGGAGCCTTTGTGTGCAGTAGATAAAGTTACCCCTCCAGATGGGCGAGAACTAACTGAGGAAATCATGCATCACTGTGGGAAAAAGGTGCCCCTTCCTCTAGGGGGATGCCACCCCTCATCAGGGTGCATGGCTGGGCAAACAGAGCCTGGGCTGGATTTCAGCTCCTAATTGCCCTCCTTGACCAGGGGCATAAATCAGGTATATATAATAGATGGTACAGAACAAGATGAATATACGAGAAATCTATAGGATTGGATGTGGAAGGGATCAGGCTGAGGACAGGCCTCCTAGGGCTCTGAGGTTTTCTGTTTGGATGACCAGAGGAATGGCAAGACCCTTAACAGAAATACTGGAGGTAGGAGAAGCGGGTCTTATAAACAATTGGAAATTTAAAACTGAAGATAAAAATCTGAAAGTTCTTTATAGATATGTGTTAGTTTGGAGTCTAAAGGAGTCAATGAAATCATCTGAACTGACATAGAAAAAAGGAAGAGATGAGGGTATGGCTGGGGTTGAAAAATATGTTATTAAATATCTCGAGAGTCAGTGGAAGGAAACAGAGCCAAGGTACTAGTGTGTTGATTTAAAGGCACGATAGAAACAAGAGCAATTTCCCACCATTTTATTGAAGAATTTTTAAAAAAGAAGCAATATACTAGATTGGTAACATCTTGGGATTTGGATGTTACTTTGTAAAAGGTCTTAATATAACAAGACACTGCTTTTAAGGTTATTAATAGCCTAATCTTACTGCTTTTCAGCCATAGCGTACATGAAAAACTCTGTAAATTGTAAATTACTATATACATTTACATGGAGATAAAAAATCATCCTGCATGTCTTTTGATATTGTCAATTTCTTTCCTGAACTTTCTACATCATCTCTCTATCATGTCCTAATATAAATCCAAATTGTGAAATATTCACATCATTCCAAACTGCTGCAGCCTTTGCAATACATTTCTTAATCTCCCACTTCACTGCTTTGCTAAAGCCAATGACAGCTGGGCATGGTGGCATGCACCTGTAGTCTCAGCTACTCTGGAGGTTGAGGCAGGAAAATCCCTTGTGCCCAGGAGTTCAAGGCTGCAGTGAGCTATGGT
>CAUYRT010039288.1:0-27798 GCA_963574885.1 Lepilemur ruficaudatus | reverse complement strand
AATTTCTTTCTCTTTTTTTTTTAGTAGAGACGGGGTCTCGCTCTTGCTCAGGCTGAGTCTCGAACTCCTGACCTTGAGGGATCCGCCCGCCTCGGCCTCCCAGAGTGCTAGGATTACAGGTGTGAGCCACCGTGCCTGGCCCCTTTGGCAAGTTTTTGCTGAGCATTTAGAGTCCCCTTGGCTTGGACTAGGGATCCCACCAAAGGTCAACGTGTGCGGGAAGTTACAGTTTATAGATGAGGGGACTTGGGGAGAGGGCGTGTTGAGGGAACTGCTGTCCGGAGAGCTATTACCTTGTACCTGAGGCTGTGTATGCTAAGTGTTTTAAGTATATTTTTTCATTAATTTCTCTCAGGAACCTTTTTGTTAAATTCTATGAATAATCCATTGTACAGGAAACTGAGGCTTAGTGGTAATACAGCTTCTACGTCATGGTTGTGATGTGAAGATAATGCCTACTTCTCTCCAGAACCTGGCTTTTATCCATTGCATCTTCTGTTTTTGACTGTACAGTCAAGTGGGATTTTGTCTTTTAGGGAAGAATTGTCATCTCTCTGATAGTGACCCAGATGGCCTAGTCACTGGGAGTTTAGAGAGATCATTTTAGTGGCTTATAACGTCAGTCATCATTTGCTTGGCCTCCCTATTTTGTCCTCTTAGGCCCTTAGGCCCCTTAGGCCAGGTGAGAATACTTCAGAACTATTAGTATCATGGCCACATTCATATCCTATAACCAGATTGGCAGGTGTCTGTGGGCCAGAGGAGGCCAGGAACTGTTTTGTGTATAAGCATCATAGCTCTGCCCTTAAGTGCTTAGGCCTGTGCAAAGGTGACGTGGCCTTCTGTGCCCTACTTGGGCTCCTTTCAGTTTCAGGAGAAGATGTTCAGTATATTATATTGTGCCATATGCAGGTGGAAATTTAATATAATTATTTTTGAACCACTTCAGAATGTTAGAGTGGAAGAAACCTTAGAAATCATCTAGTTTGATTTCTCTGTTTTACTGAAAAGTGGAGGAAAAACCTACATATTAAGTGACTTGCTCAAGGTAACAGCTAGTTAGTGGCAGGACTGGAACCCAGTTTCTGACTCCCAGTGCAATACCTTTCTTCCACCTCTTTAATCTGATTTTTTTGCGGGCACCGCCCTAATCAAGCTAAATAGTGTTGTAAATAAGCCATAAGAATTTTAACTTCAAAATGATTCCCATGTGGGGCTTTCTTTTTAGAGGTGGATTTATCTTCCTAGTTATGTATTATTTAGGCTAATGCTAAAATTACTTTTTGTTTCTGTATATGCAGTGGCAGAGGATGGCAGAGGCTCTCCTAAAATATTGTCAGGCCTGCTGGAGAGTTTAATATCCAACAAAGTGGAAAACCCACTTATGGATATTCTGTCTGCTTATACATGTTTTTAATGTAGAAGAAGAAAGCCTAATAAAAAGATAATAAAGGAAAGAGATACATATTGTTGTTATTATTATTGCTTTTTAATCTATTGTAGGCCTGCTACCTTATTGTCAAGGCCTCAAATACACAAGCATGGGTTGTATGATAACCTATAAAATCCCTCTGAGCCATTGTCCTTGGAGAATGGGCATATGAGTGGTGCACAGTTAATAATCCATTCATTAAATTTACTATTTCATTTATTAAAATAATTCCATCATTGTTGCATAGTTAAGGCAGTAATGTCAGAGCCCATGCTTCTAACTCATTACAGTGGGTCTTCCGTATTCACATCTGAGGATTCAACCAATTGAGGATCAAAAATATTCAGAAAAAATAAAAATAAAAAATAATACGAACAAAAAGCAAAATAGTATAACAGTTATTTACATAGCATTAGGTATTATAAGTAACCTAGAGATAATTTAAAGTATATGGGAAGATATGCATAGGTTATGTGCAAATGCCATGCCCCGTGATATCAGGGACTTGAGTGTCCGTGGATTTTCATATCTGCAGAGGTCCTAGACCCAGTCCCCTGGGGACACTGAGGGACAACTATACTTTGTTCTTTTGCTCTACCTATGTTCTTAATTTTGTCACATTGACTTCGCACTGAGATATAGTGGAAGAATCCTGAGGCCTTTTTCTTTTTACATTTTATTGCAGTGTAATATTCACATAGAAAAATGTACATATCATAGATGCTCAGCCCCCTGAATGTTCACAAAATGAACACACCCCCATGAGCTTGTGAGCACCACAGACCTGATTTCAAATTCTGGCTTCACCATTTACCATACATGTAACCTTGGGAAAATTATTTAATAATTTGGGGCCTCAGTTTTCTCACCTGTCAAATGGGGAAGAAATAATAGCATATTATAGGTATTTGTGAGAAGTAACATATAATAACACATTATTTATCTGACATTGTTCTTCCTTTCCTCAAATCCCAACAGAGCTTTTGCAAACGAACACCCTGAAAGTGCATTAGATGCGTGGCGGTTGAATTTGTGTGTAATGTTAACAGCTCCTTTGTGTCCAGGGATGTAGTTAATAATATGGACTATTGAAAACAAATGGCTAAAGACTTCCCTACTTCCTACTTTGCAATAACTGAGTTTTGACCATTCACCTCGGGGACTCATCCGAGACAGTTGATTAATATTTACTTATTCACATACACCCTGCTTCATCCCAAAAAGGGATTGTAGACGTACACATAGTACAATGGCATTTTTTTAATTTCCCATGGGAAAAATATTTATTATAGGAATAAAAATAATGTTAAATTTGCAAAGGTTCTAATGAATTTGTTTTAACTTCAGCCAGGCTATTTTAAACAGTGTTGTGAATTTTTGGGGACCTGTGTTTGCCAAAAGTTTCTTTCAAAATACCCACAGTGTTTTCATATTGTTCAGCAGTGACTTGTAGATGACACTTCTTTTCTTTTTTAAAAATTTTTAATGATTTATTTTTGCTTTTATTATTATTTTTAATTGACACATAACAAATATCTATGGGGTACAGGGTGATATTTCAACACATGTATACAATGTATAATATATAAAGGGAATTAACGTATATATTACCTCAAACATTTATCATTTCTTTGTGTTGGGAGCATTCAAAATCTGCTCTTCTAGCCATTTGACATTATACAAGAAATTGTTATGAACTATAGCCACCCTTTAGTGCTATAGAGCCATGATCTCTAACCCCGGGCCTATGCCCAATACCAGTCTGTGGCCTGTTAGGAAATGAGCTGCGTATCACCGCCTGAGCTCCGCACCACCTGCCCCGCACCTGTGACACCCCACCCCCACCCTTAGTCCATGGAAAAACTGTCTTCCATGGTACCAAAAAGGTTGGGGACCGCTGCTATAGAGGACTAGAACTGATTCCTCTTATCTAACTAGCACAACAGTATTTAAAATAAACAAGAGGGTGAATCGAGGCTAAAGCATGGGGCAAGGTTGATACACAATGTGCACGTCGTGGGATCTACATTGTCTGCAAGATGTGGTCTTCAGAGTTGGCTTTCAGCTTCCTAACAGCACTTAGAGCAAGGAGGGGAAATGATCAGTGATACAATTCGGAGGAGCCTTATAATATGAAAACAAACCAGTGGAGCAGGAGAAACTTGGATTTTTTCTTGTCCCAAAACCTTCCTTCCATGGGTCTTCCCAAAGAGAATTGACATAGAGTAGTGGCAGTTCCCGTAATAAAAAAGAATGTCTGACTGATGATGCTGTACCTCTGTGTAGACAAGTGACAAGAAGCCAGTGCTTCACTTAATAACAAGTTTGATAAACGGCCATAAAATAGATTAAATCTGATTCTCCAATGTTGTAATGATGCAATGAAAATTTAACAGATATGTAACATGTGATTAATTCATTTTGAAATTCTAAACCTACCAAGCAGTGACATGGTAAATGGGAATTCTATGTTTAGGCCAAACGGGGAAAGAACTTTCTACTACTCTTCTAAAGAAGACCCAGGGAAGAAGTGTGGTTTTAGGAAGTGCTTAAGAAGAAGCGGTTAGGCGATGCTGAGAAGTGCTTGGGCTTTCCAAAGTTGCCTGAGCAAAGCAAGTTAGCTTTCTTGGTCTGTTTTAGCCACAACCCCTTTTAAGGAGGTCAGAATTACAACTTTAAGTGGGGACCACATTGGTCAGAGAGACCCCCTCACTGGATGATTTCTGGGCTTTGGCAAAGGGAATTGCATTATTTCACTGTCTACAACAGGGACTTTGGAGCGACCTGGACTCCCTCTGTGACCTTGGGCAATTTAACCTTTCTAAACCTCTTTTCTGTCAGTAGAGTCAGACCTTGAAGGGCAGTTGCAAGGGTTAAATAAGATCATGTAGGCAAATCACTTGGCTCAAAATTGAGTCAGGTCTCTTAGTACGTGTTAACTTTTATTTTTATTTAACTCCATGATCCAAATCTGTTGACGGTGCAATTTCTTGTTGCTTGGAAACCCACTATAATTATTAATAGCATTAAGAAAGCTGAAGGAGACCAGGTCCACAGGGGTATCCTTGGCTGCTTGGAAGACGGAAAAGAAAGAGAGCAGAGAGGCAGTTAAAAGCAATGCTTCAGGCAGCTGGGGTTGCCTGGGGAAGGCCATTGAGGCCTGAGGCAGCGTCTGGGTGGCTTGTGTCCTGGTCTGCTGGCCTTGAAGGGGCTTTCCCTCTTTCACTAACTCCTTTCACTCCTGAGAGGCTGCCACCAAAGACTGGAGCACTTGGCAGGGTTCCGGGAATCTGTACCAATGCCGCGGCCCTGATGACCTATCGGAGGCTAGTGATGCTAGCACACAGCCACGTGGCCTTGTCCTTGTCAAGCTGCTCTCTGATGGATGCTAGCCCCTGCAGATGCTTTCAGATTTCTCATAGCAAGAAGACTACTCAACTCTCAAACTCTGGGGTTCAGGAGGTCTGCATCTGAGTCTCAGCTTTGCCCAGCTTTGCTGCTTAAAGTAGCTTTGGACCTTCAGCAAGTCACAACAGGTCTCAGAATCCTTGCTTCTCACTTTGTTAAGTGAATATTGGACTCATTTAATGAATGAGCCCTAGGGTCCTTCCCACGCTGGCTGGTGTGCATGTGAAAGGCAGGGGCACCCTCCCCTTCAAGGCAGTACCACCTGTCAGGGTCAGCACCTAAGGCACAGATCCTAACTACCAGCACCTCTCAGACCCGGTCTGTTTTTGAACAGTTGTAGTTTTGGAGGCCTGTCGCTTGGTCAAGCGACCAAGGTTGCTTGAACAACTCACCCACGACCACCCCTCAGCCTTCCTCAGCTTCCACCTTTGCGCCTCCTCCTCTGCCCTGCACAATCTGAGAGCCAGAAACTCATCCTCAATGAATCTTTTGCTTTCAGTGTGTAACTTGCATTTTCTCCTGGCTTCCCTCTCTGGTCTCAAGGGCCACATATAACAGAAAGCTCCTGGGTGGGGGGAAGGAGGGGGTTTTCCAAGTCTCTTTCTCTATTAATCAGAATGGACTTCGGTTTAAATTAAAAGACTTACACAGAACTCATTTAGAAGACTAGAGCTGTTCATTAGAAAGTGAAAGTAGCTGATAATCCTTTTTTAAATATGAAAAAAACCCAGCAAGTCACTTAAACCTTTTTCTCCAGTAATTTAGAAAAAATAAGCAAAGGTACTTGAATTTTATCACTTTTTCTTTTTCCTTTCGTTTACCCAGGATAAAGATGTCATAGAAGCTTTTCCATTCCACACTCCTGCTGAACTCCTTAGGTGCAGGAGAAGTAATTGGCTTTTTCCTTGACAGAAGGGTAGTGACAGACTGTGTCTGAGCTATTCTCTCGCAAATCCCCGCGGGTACTGCATAATAAAGTCCGTCTAGCTTTGAGTCTGCAGCTCTTCTCGCTTTCCTTTGAACAAGGGCAGTAAGTTGCTCTTTTTCTGCCCAGCTCTGGCACTGAAAAAATCCAGTAGGTGGCCAGAGATCCTGTAGAAGACTAAAGGCAGCTTCAGAGAGCCTTTGGACCAGGTTTTGAAAAGAAAAGTGTGCTTGCATCTTTGTACAGCAAACAATGCCGGAGGAGTTGAATGGTGCTTCAGGACCCAGGCTTAAGGACAGGTGACTTATTTAGGACCCTTACAAATTGACATGTTTGACTATAGCTAAATTAAGTTCTCAAAATAATCCCTGAAACTGGAGCGCAGACTACTGGAGCAAGTACTCAGAGAGCCTCTCAGTTGCATCTCATTTTGGCTTTTAATTTATGGCATGGTGTCTTCCTTTCAGCTCTACAAAAAAGTGTTCTCTGTGGAACACGTAAGAACTCTGTCCACACCAGATGAGCCAAACTCCTGGAGTTCTGTGAGCTGAGAACTTTGCCCTTTGTCAATTGCTTTTGTAAAGCATTCTAAATTGAGGAGATGGTGATAAGGAAATTGTTTTATGGGTTCTAGCATTCGGTTTCCTGTGGCGCCGTCCCATGTACTTTGATTTGAGTCATAGGAAGGGCCCAGCATCACCCTGCGCTCAGCTAGGCACCTGGAACTGGCTGCAGCGCCGCAGATGTGCTGTGTCACCAGGACACTCTGAGTAGCAATCTGCTTCTTTGAATAAGTACTTGCTGAGTGTGACTGGTGACTTCGGCAGTTACATGACAATGTTTATTTTTTAAAATTGTGGTAAAGTATAAATTACGTAAAAATTTACCATCCTTACAGCAACACGGATGGAACTGGAGGCTGTTATCTTAAGTGAAATGACTCTGAAACCAGAAAACCAAGTACCGCATGTTCTCACTTATAAGTGGGAGATAAATAATGTGTACACATGGACATAGAGTGTGAAATTATAGCCATTGGAGACTCAGAAGGGTGGGAGGGTGGAAAAAGGGTGAGGGATGAGAAAAATTACTTAATGGGTACAATGTACATTGTTTTTTATTGTTTACAATAAAAGCCCAGACTTCACTACTATGCAATATATCCATGTAACAAAACTGCACCACTTGAGGGCCGGGGGCGGTGGCTCATGCTGATAATCCTAGCCCTCTGTGAGGCCAAGGCTGGTGGATCCTTTGAGCTCAGGAGTTTGAGACCAGCCTGAGCAAGAGTGAGACCCCTGTCTCTACTAAAAAAAAGAGAAAGAAATTAGCCCGACAACTAAAAAAAAAAATTAGCTGGGCATGGTGGCGCATGCCTATAGCCCCAGCTACTCAGGAGGCTGAGGCAGGAGGATTGCTTGAGCCCAGGAGTTTGATATCTTAACCATTTTTAAATGTACAGGTCAGGGGCATTAAGTACATTCACAATGTGTGTAACTATCACCACCCTCCATCTCCAGAATTTTTGAATCTTCCCAGAGACTCTGTCCCCATTAAACAACAACTCCCCAGTCCCTTCTCCCCCCAGCTCTTGGCAATCACCATTCTACCTTCTGTCTCTATGAATTTGACTACTCTAGGAACCTCATACAAGTAGAATCATGCAATATTTGTCTTTGTGTCTGGTTTATTTCACTAAGCATAATGTCTTCAAGGTTCATCTACTTAAAGCATGTGTCAGAATTTCCTTCCTTTTTAAGGCTGGATAATAATCCATTGTGTGTCTAAATGACATTTTGTTCATCCATTCATCTGTTGTTGGACACTTGAGTTGCTTCTACCTTTTAGCTGTTGTGAATAATGCTGTTATCAACATAGGAATGCAAATATCTGTTCAGGCCCCTGCTTTCAATTCTTTTGGGTATGTACTCAGAAGTAGAGTTGCTGAATTGTATGGCAATTCTATTTTTAATTTTTTGAGGAACTGCCATTCTGTTTTCCATAAAGGCTGCACCATTTTACATTTCCAATAACAATGCATAAGGGTTCCAATTTCTTTACATCCTCACTAACACTATTTTCTTTTTTTCTTCTTTTTTGGATAATAGTTATCCTAATAAGTGTAAGGTGGGATATCTCTTTTGGGTTTTTATGCATGGCCCCCTTACTCTTTTAATTTTAGATTTATAATAGTTTTGATATCTAGTACTCCTTTTTCCTATAGTTATTTAGCAAAATTTTATTTGCTGTTCCCACACGTGGGAATTATTTTGTTACATTTCTCCCTATAAAATATTTTATCCAGCTGGGGTTTTGATTGGAGTTGCATTTAACATATAAATTAATTTAGAATGAACATTTAAAAAATAAAATTATAATCTTCCTATATAAATCTTCCTTCATCTCTCTTCTTCTTTTATATGTCTAAGTTTATTCTTTTCTTTTATTAGTTACACACAAACTTTGTTAAATTTGTTGCTTTGTGAATAGGGTTTGAAAATTCTTATTTTTGTGGTGGTTATTGCTTTCTTTTTTTTTTTTTTTTTGAGACAGAGTGTCACTCTGTTGCCCTGGCTAGAGTGCCGTGGCGTCAGCCTAGCTCACAGCAACCTCAAACACCTGGGCTCAAGCGATCCTCCTGCCTCAGCCTCCTGAGTAGCTGGGACTATAGGCGTATCCTACCACACCTGGCTTATTTTTTCTATTTTTAGTTGAGATGGAATCTCACTCTTGCTCAGGTCTCGGGATGGTCTTGAACTGCTGAGCTCAAGAGATCCTCCTGCCTTAGCCTCTCAGAGTGCTAGGATTACAAGCATGAGCTACCATGTCTGGCCCTTAATGGTAATGTTAAGCTTTTTCTTTTCAATATTTAAGCCTCTTATATCTGCATTATTGCATTGGCCAGAAAAAACTTGTGGAACAATATTATATAATTATGTTAACACATTCTTTCCAGGGGAATTTTATTCTGATTTTAAAAGAAATGCCTCTAGCTTTTCACTATTAAAAATAATCTTGGAGGCCGGGTGCGGTGGCTCACGCCTATAATCCTAACACTCTGGGAGGCCGAGGAGGGAGGATTGCTCAAGGTCAGGAGTTCGAAATCAACCTGAGCAAGAGCGAGACCCCGTCTCTACTAAAAATAGAAAGAAATTAATTGGACAACTAAAAATATATAGAAAAAATTAGCTGAGCATGGTGGCGCATGCCTGTAGTCCCAGCTACTCGGGAGGCTGAGGCAGGAGGATTGCTTGAGCCCAGGAGTTTGAGGTTGCTGTGAGCTAGGCTGATGCTACTGCACTCTAGCCTAGGCACCAGAGTGAGAGTCTGTCTCAAAACAAAAAATAAATAAATAAAAAAAAATAATCTTGGCAGTAGTTTAAAATTGATACTTTTTATAGATTGGAGATGTATATTTCAGTTCTCATTTTTTAAGTGTTACTAAATTAAAAGTCAGTTATCTTGGAAGATTTATATAACTTGAATAACTTTATTTATAAATTATAATATTAATGTTACCTAAGAAGAAAGATGAAATTAAGGATCAATACTATCTATAATATAGACGCCAGTATTTCCTCTAAAAATACCTGTGTCTGTATGAAGTCTTTGTGAGTTCTCTTATGGATTTGAATACAGAAAGGCAATTAACTTCATTTGCTTGGGGAGTGGGTTTGGTGGGGACAGACATTTTTCTTTCACTGGCCTAACCATCAATTTTTTTTTTTTTTTTTTTGAGACAGGGTCTCGCTCTGTTGCCCGGGCTAGAGTTAGTGCCGTGGTGTCAACCTAGCTCACAGCAACCTCAAACTCCTGGGCTCAAGCAATCCTTCTGCCTTAGCCTCCCCAGTAGCTGGGACTACAGGCATGCGCCAACATGCCCGGCTAATTGTTTCTATATATTTTTTAGTTGGCCAATTAATTTCTTTCTATTTTTAGTAGAGACGGGGTCTCGCTCTTGCTCATGCTGGTTTCAAACTCCTGACCTTGAGCGATCCTCCCATCTCAGCCTCCCAGAGTGCTAGGATTACAGACGTGAGCCACCGCACCCGGCCACAATTTTTTTATATTATAGAAATCTGTACCTTACTTTTAAATCCAGTTTGGGTCCCACAGGCAGGTTTTTAATCTTTGATTCCCATGTGTAACAGAGCTTGGAACATTTAAGTTTTAAATAATTCTATAATCTTAAACTAGGTATTCTTTTCCTTAAACTTTATTGTGGACAAGTACCAAAACAAGAATTAAAAATAACACATATGATTTTGTAAGATGCTTTTTTTTTTCTCTTATTGTATTTTGAAAATTTCCCAATCTTAAGTAGCCTTACACCTTGTGGATTGTTAATGGTTAGCATGTTATTCCATCATGTGGAGACATTTTCATTTATGTACCAAAGCTCTGTTAGTGGCCACATAGATGTTTGCAGTTTTTCATAATGGCGGATAATCTAATGACAATCATCCTTAAAGGATATAATCCTTAGATTTCCAAGTTTCTGTTCAGGACAATTGAAAACAGTATTATTTCCACAACAATGTGTAAGTATATCCATTTTCCTCAGCTTTTCTAAAACTAGGTATTGAAATTTTAAAATATTGCCAAAATTTTAAAATTTTGCCAATCTGATAGGAGAAAAAAAACTTAAATGTTTTAGTTTACATTTCTTTTATTACACATATTTATATGTCTTTTGTGAATTGTTCCTTCATATCCTTTGCATATTTTGCAGTTGAGGTGTTCTTTTTTATATCGATTTGTAAGAGTCAGTAGAGCATGGTAACTAAGAGCAAAAGCATGGAACTCAAAAACACCTAACTTCAAATCACTATTTTGCTACTTATGAGTTATGAGACCCTGCGCATGTTACTTCCTGGCCACTCAGTGTCTCTGTTTCTTTATTTTAAAAGTGGAACTAATTGTGTCTCCCTTACAGGATCATGGTGAGCTATTGTGTGCAAAGTGCTTTGCATGTCTTACACTCAATAAGCGATCAATAAAGCATAGCTTTTATTCTATTGAGGCCCTTAACTAACTCTGCCTATAAATATGCTCTTTTCCTAGTTTGTAATTTCCTTTTCAGTTTAGCCTACAGTGGTTATTTTTTTTTTCTTGGATATGTTTAAAATTGCTATGTAAATGAAAACACACATCTTTTCCTTTAGTTTATTTCTTTTTCTTCAAAAACCCTTCCATACCCCCAAAGATCAGATTCATATTTAACCTGCTTTTCTTCTGGTTCTTTAATCAGTTCATATTTTACATTTGATTCTTTAATCCATTTGGAGTTAATTTTTATCTTTAGTGCAAAGTTGGTATTTGTTGTGACTTTTTTACCCGATTGTTCCAACAATATTGACTAATCTATCCTTTTCCCAGCTGATTTGAAGTGCCATTTTTATCGTGCACCAGAAACTTCTAGGCTTTCTGTCTGACTCCATTGATCAATCTGTTGTTGTACTGTACTCTAACATAGTGCATATGTGTGGCACATATATGCATAGTGCAACATTCTAGCGTTATTGCCTCATATCTGGAAGCACTGATCTCCTCTCCCCTCAACCCCATCTATTATTTTTTAAATGGTAAGTTTGTTCCTGTAACTACAGACTAGGATTACAGCCTGATCAGGATTGAAATTGTTCTGTCATTCCATACAGTGCAGTAGGAAGAACTTGGGCTGTGGACTCAGAGGGCGTGGGTTCCAGCCCGGCTCCACCACTGGCAGCTGCTGAAGTTGGGCATGTTGTTCACTGTGAGCCTTGGGCTCTCTGTTGAAGTAATCAGGAGAAAATTAGCACTTTCACCAAATTCACCTGAAATAATGGGACCGAATTGACAAATCTCAGAATCAAATCACACAGGTCTGTACCTTTCTATAAAATAAGCCATCGTTTTAGTGACTATAAGAAATTTGTGGCCGGGCGCGGTGGCTCACACCTGTAATCCTAGCACTCTGGGAGGCCGAGGCGGGAGGATCACTCAAGGTCAGGAGTTCGAAACCAGCCTGAGCAAGAGTGAGACCCTGTCTCTATTATAAATAGAAAGAAATTAATTGGCCAACTAAAAATATATATAGAAAAAATCAGCCGGGCGTGGTGGCACATGCCTGTAGTCCCAGCTACTTGGGAGGCTGAGGCAGAAGGATTGCTTAAGGTCAGGAGTTGGAGGTTGCTGTGATCTAGGCTGATGCCACGGCACTCTAGCCTGGGCAACAGAGTGAGACTCTGTCTCAAAAAAAAAAAAAAAAAGTTTGTAACTCAGTATTTTGGTTATAACTGTTTTATTATCCTGTGTGATGTCACTATAATATAATTTTAATAACATTAGGGAAGATTATGAACAACTTTATTTTATAAGCACACTATATGCATGCACATGCACACATATATAAATCCAGCTACATGCTCATAAATGAATGATTGTTATCATGTAGTACTTTAGAAATAATGACCTTGATGTGGCACTAGTCTGTTTGTAAAAAAAGGTCACATAGGCAGTTTGATGTAAGCTTAACATTTTTATTGGATTGCAAAATGTAACTATTAAGTATCTAATTTTAAAATATACAATAGGAGCTACAGTTTATTGTGTACCTACCATGGGCCAGATGTCTTATTTTAATGCTTTATGCATGTCTTTTCTTTTAATCCTCAAGACAGTGCTGTGGGTGGCTATTACCTCTGTTTGGTAGGTGAAGAAACTGACGCTTGCTGGAGTTAGACAACTGTACCAGTGACACAGTGGGAAAGTGATAGAGCTGGGCTATCTGACTTCCCAGTCCATACTCTTTCCACTGTAATCTGCTGCTATCAAGTGCTTTTGCCGTCCTCATTTTGCTTTATAAAATCTAATTTCTGAGAAATTGGACAAGAGAGAAACACACTTCTTTTAGCTGAAGTTTGAAACTTGGATTTCAATGTAGAAACAAAGCATGGGTCTGATATACAAGTCTGTGGATGGAATCCATAGGAAATGTGGAAGAAGAACTGGTGCAATCATAGTATAAAGATAAATACTATAAAGAAGAAAAGGAATAGATTTATTGCAGAGAGAGCTGCATGTTTTAAAATTTGTATTACTGCCCAGGCGTGGTGGCTCACACCTGTAATCCTAGCAGTCTGAGAGGCAGAGGAGGGAGGATCTCTTGAGCTCAGGAGTTGAGACCAGCCTGAGCAAGAGTGAGACCCTGTCTCTACTAAAAATAGAAAAAATTAGCTGGGCATGGTGGCATGCACACGTAGTCCCAGCTACTTGGAGGCTGAGGCAGGAGGATTGCTTGAGCCCAGGAGTTTGAGGTTGCTGTGAGCTAGGCTGATGCCACAGCACTCTAGCCCGGGCAACAAAGTGAGACTCTGTATCGATCAATCAATCAGATAAAATTTGTATTACCGATATTGCCTATCACATTTTCTAGATGATTGCTTCAAATCCTTGACTTTGATAGAGATATTTAGAAAAATAGTCACTTCATGTAAGGATTTAATGAAACTGATTTTTCCTTATAACAAAATTATTTCATGTTTATTGTAGAAAACCTAGAAAGTAGAGATAAGAAGAATGGCAAAAGATACAATTCTTTCTAATCCCACTACCTGGAAATAACCACTGTGTAACATTTTTGGTGTCCACCCCTTCCGTCTTTTTGTATTTATATGTGAGTATGGTTTTTTGTTTGTTTATTAAAATGGGATTATGTATTTGTAGCTGGCTTTTTTCACTTAAAAATATATCATGAACTTTTTCAATGAAATGAAGTATTCTTGCAATAATTTTAATAGCTGCAAAGTGTTTGTTTCATGGCTATATAAGTTTAGTAGTTAATTTCAGATTCTTAAACAGATTGCTTCCAATTAGCTTTATTTTTAGGATTATCACAAGTGTGTTTTATGATAATATCATCTGATACTGACTTAATCCTGTAAGGTCTTCTCACTCCATTGTGTCTACACAGAGGCTCTCATATCCCAACATCCTAGTTTACAATGCTGTTGAAATTGTCCAGTTTACAGAATACTCCTTTTACTTGGGCAGATAAACTTTAAGCTTTGAAGGTTGTATTGTTAGTTCACTTGGGCTGCCATAACAAAGTACCACAGTTGGGGTGGGGGTGGGGGCTTCAACAACAGAAACTTAATTCCTCACAGCTCTGGAGGCTGCAAGTGTGAGACCCAGGTGTCGGCAGGCTTGGTTTCTCCTGAGACTCTCTCCTTGGTTTGGGGATGGCCGTCTTCTCCCTGTGTCTTCACATGATCTTCCCTCTGGATGTATCTGTGTTCTAATTTCCTTTTCTAAAGACACTTGTCATATTGGATTAGGGCCCACCCTACTGACTTCATTCTACTTTAGTCACCTGTCTCCAAACATGGTCACCTTCAGAGATCCTGGGTGAGGACGTCAACACAGGAATGAGGAGGAAGGGAGAGGGCAAGGAAACAATGCAGCCCGTAAGAGAGGCTTACACGGGCTTTATTTGAAAAAGTCTCACTGAGGAGGCAACTGGTAGTGTGGCTTGTAAAGTTGTCGTGACAGTTACTGTTTAAAACATATAACCAATCATTAGCCTATAAGACCTGCTGGGGCAGGGATTTTGTGTGTTTTGTTTGCTGTTGTTTGTAAAGAGCCAGAAACAGCATCAGTGCCTATCTATTGCTGATTCAATGCATAAGTGGTTGTCAAGTTTCTTTAGTAAGATGAAGATTTCATTTTCAGTTTGTATCATTGTATGTATTTTAAAATATCTTATTGAACATGAGCTCTCATAAGCAAGTGCTGGAAATTACTAAGTATTATAAAAGAGACAGTGGGTAAAATCATTCCAATTCCCTACTTTCCCATGTGAAATGGCACACAGCACTATATCTGATTTTATTTCTTTCTAAGAGATAAAGAGTTTTCTATCTAGTAGGATATATACATTGTTATTTTCAGTATTTACCAGTGGGCAGGGTTTCTCATGGCTATGTAGCCTTGTGAGTTACTGCAACTAGTCTTGTGAGTTACTGCAACTTCTTCAGCAAGTTTCAGAGTTGAAAACTCTGGTATGATCCTTTGACCTGAGAACATTGGGGCCCATTCTGTGAGCGAGATGACCAGTGGCCAGGCAGTGTGGACAGAGCCATTATTAGAGTAAAGCATTGTCAGTGGTCCCCACTTGCAAGCACCACTTAAGGGTCCATTTAACAGAAGCTGTTGAAATGTTACTTCGGTTCTACATAGCACTCAATTGAACACATAAAGATACACATACACACCACTTATTGAAGAAGTATTTATTTCACTTATTTGTACCCTGGTTTGTGAATGAAGAGCTCCATTCTATGAAGAAACATTGACTTATAAATAGAAGTCTTTTAGGCAAAGAAGGAATCTTCATCCAAGGAAAGTAGAGCAGTTTTTTCTAATTTCTGTCATCTTGTCCTAAGGCAGAAGGAGGGTCGACTGGCCTTTCCCATATCCCCTGAATTAGATAATTTTAAAATTCTAGTTAAGCAATGAACTTGCATCATGAATGGAAAGCTTGGCAGTTATTTAACCTGCCATGTTATCCTGAACAGTTATATCTTTGAAACAAGGTGTATAGCTTAGAAGTGTGCTAATAATTTATCAATCCAAAACCCATTTAAGAATCAGGAAATAAGCAACTCTTGGCTTCTGGGCAGTTAAAGGAGATGCTGGTCCTCACACTGACTTTGACACATTTCTAACAATCTTGGTTACCCAGTTTCCTAACCGCTGCAGATTAGAAATGATCAGTTAGAAAAGGAAGAGGAGGTTGCTATTGGCAGGCACATTGAGTTCAGAAAAAAAGTGACAAGGGACAGCCAGAGAGTGAGGGAGGAGAAATAACAAAAAGCAGACAGGAAAAACTCAACTTGGAATTTACTGTGGAGTCATATAGTATGCTAGCAAATTGCTATGACATGCCTCAAACATGGACAGTTTCTTAAGGTTGTAACCATCTTGTGGCTCAGTGTAAATATTATTTATAAAAAGTAATCATTGTGTGACAATCCAGTATGACGTTAGAAGTTTATGGTCATATCATTTTGTTCACAAAATAACTTTCTGATTTTTAGAAAAGGGAGAAAAATCAAGGCAGCATGTAATACATTTTAGAAAAAAAATTTCTTTGAATGATTAACATTTAAAATAAAACACCCTCAACCACCAGAAATAATGCATTCCTTAAGTCATCTGTGTGGCTGGGGTAATAATGTATTCAGTACCCTGAATAACAGAAGCCGTGTTAAGGTGTTCACAGTAGCCCATCCCTGTGCCTGGGCACTGCTTGTCTGAGAGAGTTTAATTGGCTGCATTACTAAGGAGATTTTGAAATTCCAAATAACATCTCACCACCTGCCTCCCAGCCTTCTGCTTTGCTAGGCAAACCCTTCCTCCAGACACTTCCTTTATGCCCGCGCCCCTTTCCAGCTCATTCCCACCCCTCCTCCCTGCCTATTCTACCTCTGTACACTTTGCAAAATATGTTTGTTAAGAGCCTGCATCTTTCCTAAAGTGGCAGGTAAAACAAACAAACAAATTTAAAAAAAGACAGCCTGCCAACATGCAAGTCCCTGTGCTTGCGCCAGAATAGGGAAATCATCTGCCAACACAAGTCCCTACTACCAGGAGACGTCGTCGCCTTCTTTAAGACTTTGGAACCCCTTCCTTGTTCTAAGAAACTCCAACTCTCAGCCTTCTCCACAGCACTTCCGCTGCCGCCCACCCTGATGGCAACTTGTTTTGTCTTTAGAGAGAGCACTTCCACGTAGAGCCTTTCCTCAAGAAGATGAGTTCACCCAGTTCACAGAGAGGACGTGGAGGCTGTGTGTTCTCTGCAGCCCTTTCCCCCTCCGGGCTTACCATCCTGTCCATCCTCCCTCCTCCCTGTGTCAGCCAGCTAGGGCTGCAGGGGAAAAAGTGCCACAGACTAGGCGCTTTAACAACAGGCTGTTTCCTCACAGTTAAGGGGTTTGGAAGTCCGGGATCGAGGTGTCTGCGGGCTGGTTTCTCCTGAGGCCTCTCTCCTCGTCTTGCAGATACGCAGCCTCTCCCTGGGTCCCCACACGGTCCCGCCTGTGTACATCTGCGTCCTCATCTCTTCTGAGGAAGACACCAGCCAGATGGGCTTAGGGCCCATCCTAATGACTTCATTTTATCTTAATCACTTCTTTAAAGGCCCTGTCTCCAAATACAGTCACATTCTAAGGTCCTGGGAATTAGGACTTAAACACAGGAATTTGGAGGGACACAAAGTCAGCCCATGGTCAGGATTTCTGCTTCAGCTCAGAGAGTTGTGGAGTTCTGCCCCCGACGGCTCCATCCCAGTGTTTCCCACCCTGCACACCACCTGCCTTCCCAGCACCTGCCTCGCCCTCCCAGTCACTAAGCCTGCTGTCGTCCCGAGTCCTCGAGCCCTTCACCCTCCCAGCTCAGCCCTTTCCTGCCTTGTCCTCCTGGCTCCGTCTGGACCTGGTCATGCCCACACTGGCACCCCGTCCTGTCCAGAGGTGCAGAGGTTTCTAGACCCCATTGCTTCTGTGTCTGCCTTGCTTGTTGAAGTTTCCACCTGCCAATCATCATCCCCACTCTAAGTTTTCTGCTCTCTGTGGTCTCCATGGCATTGGAAGAGAGCAGGGACAGAGCTGAAGTCTTCTAGCCCCAGTTCCTGCGTTCGTCTCTCCTAGGCCTCCGCCCTGGGCCTCTCCCCTTGCGCTCCTCGCTGCTGCTTTGCACGTGCAAGGCCATCAGATACCAGCTTCCACAACGTGTCTTTTTCTCACTAATATTTCTCAGTATGTTTCTACTACTCTTTTTCCCTTCTGTCTCATCTTAGAATATGAATTATCCCTCATTTCTTTCTTAGGCTGGTCTCTCTACCTTTTTTCCTCTGCCAGACTCTCTCCTCTGCCCCCCGACACGTATATGTTTTCTGTTTCCTATATGTGTATTTGTTTCCTCTCTGGATCTACATTCCTTTCCTGTTGACATAAACTGTCTGGGTGATTCACCCATTTTAAACCCCCTTCCCCAGACTCTGATACTCCTAGAGATAATTTTAAGAAGTCTATTTTTTTTTATTTTTGTAAGAGATGGGGTCTTGCTATGTTGACCAGCCTGCCTCAGCCTCCCAATTAGCTGGGATTACAGGTGTGAACCACTGAAACCAGCTCTAGAGATAATTTTCAAGGCACTTTTGAGCAGGGCTTCTCAACCTCAGCATTGTTGGCATTTGAGGCCAGATAATTCCTTGCCATGGGGGCTTTCCCTGGCCTTTACTGACTAAATGCCAGTCACACCTTTCCCCCAATTTGTGGTAGCCAAAAACATCTCCAGACATTACTAAACATCCCTGGGGTCCAGAATCACCCAGTTGAGAACTGCTGGTGTAGACATTAGGAGTATGGACTCTGTCAGTCTCTAACCTTGCTGTGCTAGGGTACGTTGGAGTCCACCAAATGCCCAGCTACAGCTTCAGAATTTATTCTACACATATGGAACGTGATACTTGGAGAACAGAAAGAGGTTTGTCCTTTATGTTCATGTGAGGGAGGGATGATTATAAACCAAGTTAGCAATACTTAAAAATGTGCATTCAGTTATCTTTCCAATTAAATCCTTGTTAAACAACTGCATAGACAATAGTGGCCCTTCTGCAGAACTCCAGGAGCATTTTATTGAGATTAGTCAAGACAATCAAGAAGGCACTTTTTTAAATTAGTAAACTATTAATTCTCAATTGGCTGATAACAACAACAACGATGACAACCACAGTGAAAGAGTATGGGCTCCGGGATTACATCTCAGCACCACCACTTACCAGCCCGGTAACACCGGGGCAGTTGAGGAACCTCTCTGCTTCAGTTTCCTCAGTTGCAAAATGGGGGTGATCCTGGCACCTACCTGACTGAGGGTGGAAAGGGTGGAGCAAGACCATACAGAGAAGGCCCTGGAACCACGTTCAATAATGTTAACTGCTGTTATGGTCGCTGTTACTATTTTCCTTTCTCTCCCTTCCTTTCTCACCTAACTTCTCACCAGAACAGGGGCCTTCACTTCCTCTTCTCCTCCTCACTCTTTAACCCCTTGCTTTCTGGCCCCTTCCTTCCCCACTCACATCAACTCATTTTCTCAGTTCTCACCTTTTTTTCCTGCTACTTGCTTTGTTTCTCTCTGTCTGAACACTGTAGACCACCTTTTCCCTTGGAAGCTTCTGCTTCCTTGGCTGTTCTGCTTCTTTGGAGGAAAAAGAGAGGGTACTCCCTCTTCTTTTCCCATCGAATTGCAGGCATTCCCGGGTTCAGCTGCTAGCCTTTGACTGTCCATTGTTTTGTCCCTAAATGACTCTCCAGGCCTCCCTCCTGAGGCCATCTCCTATCCTCTTCCACACATCACGCCCCGCCCACAACGCATGACACTGGCAAGTGCCCCACCCTCCACCCAGGTATCCAAGCCCATACCTGGGCTGGAGAATCAGCCTGCCAAACTCCCCAGCTTCTCACTCCACACCCAGTGCGGACCAAGCACCGGTGCTGGGTGGTGGACTGCATCTCTTCAACACCTCCCGCCTCTGCCCCTCCTGCACTGCCATCAGTCATGCTGACACCGCTATGGCAGTTGCCCTTCTTTTGTTGCCACATGCCTTGGTCAATGCTCCAGAGGGATTGTTTCCCTTTCTCCCAGTATTCAATTGATCAAGTTCTATTGATTCTGTGGCCTAATTATGTCTCAAACCAATTCATTCTTCTCCACCCCTGTGGCCAGCACCTTACTAGGTCCTTATTCTTCCTTAGCTGAACCCTTCTATTAATTGCTAACTTGCCTCCCTGTCTCATCTTTAGACCCTCCTCCACAGTACCAGGAGGAGGCCCTGTGTACCCTCCTCCGCAGGCCCTTTCCTGGCCTCCCGGCTGGATGACGCCCAACTCAGCTGCGAGGTGCACAGCACTCTTGGCAATCTGGCCGCTGGCTATTTCTGCACCCCCATCTCCAGCTGCCTCCCCTCCTCCTCTGCTGCTGCAGCCACCAAGAGGTATTTGCAGTTCAGGAAACTGACCTTGTTTTACACCTCTGTACCCTTGGGCTTGCTGCTCCCTGCCCCCGGTCTGCAGTGCTGTGCCCCTCCTCCATGCCTGCGGGATACCTACACGTCTTATGAGACTGCAGACTGTGTCCCCTCATCCAAGTGGCCTTCTCCAATATCCACATCCTTTTCCTTCACGATCCTCTTCCATGGCCTAGCTCTGTTTTCCATTTATTTCTGCCTCAAGGCTCAACATCACCTACTCTATTGCCTTCCACCTCAAAGGGGTAGTAACTGCTGACTTTCATTTTTGTCATTCTCTCAGCCACTTGGCTAAGACCCAGGCATCATCTTGGCCCTGACTTCTTCACTGCCCCGCCATTCCTGATCCAACAGGTGCTTTTCTGTCCATTCTTCCACTGAAGTGCTTCTTGATTTTTTCTTCTCCGCCCCTTCTGCCCGCACCCTAGTTCAGGCCCTCAGTACCTGAGTGTTTCCATGGTGATATCAGAGTTCTCTGTGGGACAGCCTCAGCTTATTGGCCTTTTAGTCTCATAACCCGACTATTTCTGTGCATGTCATAATTCAGCTGTGCTCAAATCCTTACTGATCTTGGAGTTGGACCCATAATCTGCTATAATTGTGCCTTTGCATCTGCTGTCTTTAATCCCAGTCTCCATCTACTAAATGTCTAGCCATTTTCCATGGCCCAAATCCACTGCTTTCTCCATCATGAAGCTTTTCCTGATCACTGTTATTAGAAGTGGTCTCTTTGCTCTGAACTCTTGGATTTTGTACCTATTTAATGCTTCTGATATATGTTGGTTTGCATTTCATGATCAATTCTTGTGAATGCATTTTTATTACCCACAAAAACACCCATATGTATTAGCAGTTGATCCGCATTTCCCCCCAGATTCTCCTCTCCAGACAATCATTAATCTACTTTCTGTCTCTATTGATTTGCCTATTATTCTGTCGTCTCTATTATTTGCCTATGGACATTTCATATAAATGGAATCATACATTATTTGTCCTTTGGGGTCTGGCTTATTTCCTTTATTTTTATTTTTTTTTTAAGACAGAGTCTCACTCTGTTGCCCGGGCTAGAGTGCTGTGGCGTCAGCCTAGCTCACAGCAACCTCAAACTCCTGGGCTCAGGAGATCCTCCTGCCTCAGCCTCCTGAGTGGCTCGGACTAAAGGCATGCACCACCGTGCCCGGCTAATTTTTTCTATATATTTTTAGTTGTCCAGCTAATTTCTTTTCTATTTTTAATAGAGACGAGGTCTCGCTCTTGCTCAGGCTGGTTTCAAACTCCTGACCTTGAGCGATCCTCCCGCCTCAGCCTCCCAGAGTGCTAGGATTACAGGCGTGAGCCACCACGCCCGACCTGGCTTATTTCCTTTAGCATAATATTTTCAAGGTTCATCCATGTTGTAGCATGTGCCAGTGCTTTGTTCCTTTTCATGGCTGAATAATAGTCCATGAATGGATTTACCACATTTTATTTATTCATCATTTAATGGATATTTGGGTTGTTTCTACTTTTTGACTATTATGAGTAGTGCTGCTATGAACATTTAAATACAAGTTTTTGTGTAGATATATATTTTCATTTTCTTGTGTATGTACATAGGAGTGGAATGGCTGGGTCATATGGCAATGCCATATTTAACACTCTGGGGAATTGCCAAGCAATTTTCTGAAGTAACTGCATGATTTTACATTCCCACTAGCAATGTGTGAGGGTTCCATTTTCTCCACATCCTCTCTAACACTTATTGTCTGCCTTTTCAGTTGTAGCCATCCTAGTGGGTGCAAAGTGGCATCTCATTGTGGTTTGACAGCAGGACTCTTTTTACTTATTAGATGTTCAATAAATATTTGTTAGATAAATAATATATATATGAAATATGAACAAACCTTTGAACAGGTGGTTTAACTTCCAAGTTTACTGTAATAATTAGCTAGAAATGAGGATCAAAGAGCCCAGTATCATTAGAACCCAATTTGCAAAAAAAATGACAGTTTTTGTTTTTTTAGTAAAACTGTTTCACTCTTTTTCATTGCCAGTATTTTCTTTTCTTTCTTTTTTCAAGACAGGATCTTACACTGTCATCCAGAGTGGAGTGCTGTGGTGCAATCATAGCTCACTGCAGCCTTGAACTCCGGGACTCTAGTGATCCTCTTGCCTCAGCCTCCTGAGTAGCTGGAACTGCAGGCATATGTTACCACACCTGGCTAACTTTTATTTTTTGTAGAGACAGGGTCCCTCCCGCTGTTTTCAGACTGGTCTTGGAGTCTTGGCCTCAAGTGATCCTCCTGCTTTGGGATCCTAAAGTGCTGGGATTACAGGCATGAGCCATCTCACTCAGATGCCAGTATTTTCTGGATGGTATTATAAAGGTGGTGATTTGTCATGAAAATTCATGTAGCTTTGGAGGTTTAGATGTTTAGATGTACTAAATTACAAGTAAAATTCCAACTTTGATATTTTTCCTACTAAAAACTTATCCCCAAATGGGGAGAACAGGCAAGGCTAACTTCTGATTCAGAGGCTGGGCGAATAAATAAAGTAGCCGTTGGGCCTTTCCTTTGCCCTCTCAATGGAACGTGTTACAGCGTGGAAGCACAGGACGCCAATTCTGTGATGACTGTGTGAACTATTACTTCTGTTTAAAGACCTGCTTGTTCCCTCCACAAGCTTGTCTTCAAAAAAGTATTTGGAGGGAGGCTCAGAAAAATGCAACTGCTAAAATTTCTCTGGATAGATTTTTCCTCAGTAAATAGCAGACCCTGGGAAACATAACAGGTTCTGAAAACTTAATTTTGATGACTGGAAGTCAGAGAAACAGCCAGCTGAACTGGTTCCCTCTTGGGCAGTGGTTTAACCTACTTATCTCAATTCAGATCTAATGGTCCAACTGCTTTTCCTTGGTTCTAGAGAGTTCTATCCTGGCCAGAGCCCATCCTGAGACAGATGCTTATGTCTCTAGCCCTGAAAACTATAGTGCAGTGGAAGACCTCAAATTAAAGGCCCACAGTTGGGTTTACAACTTTCTATGGTGCTGAAGCCTTCTCAGAGAGCTGGTGTGGTGGGGCCAGGGTCAAAGGTCACAGTAAATAGAAAGTAGCCATCTGCCTGTATAACATCATCTTGCCTAACCAGTCTCAAACGCATGATTCTACAGTAGTATTCTATGCACATTCATCTTTAGAATTGGGGGGAGAGGTGGTGTTTATTTTCAACAATCACAATCATCCTTATCTTTCTGAGGATGTTTCCAAAGGCCGACAACAGACCCCTTTCAGTACCTCAGTGGCTGAAGAATTAACAGTTGAAAACATGTCAGCTGCTGTATGGAGGAAGCACAGCCTAGGCCTGGTTTCTCTGGGCTCCGTGATAACTTGGGGCAAAGCAGCCAGGCGAAGCGTGGTGGCAGGAACCAGAGAGATGGAGAGCGGCTCGGAGGAGGGTCTTGCTTCAGAGTTGAAACGAGAGCCCTCTGAGAGAAAGAGATATTGCGTGTGGCTTCCCTGATGCCTTGCAGGGCGACGTGGATGACACAGCATAGGCCGTTACGTCGCGGGGTGGGGACACAGGGGCGGTAGGAGCCGTCCTTGGCCCCCCGCGGGCAGGCAGTCCCCCGCTGAAGCATCCTTTGTGGGGTGTGGGGAAGCGAAGGTGGCAAAAGTTGAGTCGGAGTTGAATGTGTTGGAGAGGAAGCACATTCTGGGCGGCAGCCCTAGAGCGAGAAGGATAGCCTGGGAGAGAAACAGTTTGAAGTTGGGGGCGGGGTGAAGCGCCTGCTCCTTAATCTCCTGCCCCATCATCTATTCGCCCCACCTGGATGCAGCGCGAGGACCGCGTGGAAAGGAAACGGCGCGAGTGGGGCTCCCCCGCCGATGCCTCCGAGAGACCGGGCGGGGCGGCGCCGGGCTGGGGACCCCGAGCCCCACACTCCGCCCCCACCCCCGCCCCTGGCCCTCCGGGGCGCCCCTCTCGCGCCTCCGGGGCATCGCCGACTCTCCCCCTACTCTGTTAAAATAGTGAAACAAACCGTGGAGTGAAGTGATGGACAGCCGGGGGTGGGGAGTGGCCCCCTGCGAGGGGCTGGAGGGGAGGGGTCGCGGTGGCCGGAGGAGGTGGCCGGCCGGCGAGCGCTGGGCCGATTGGGATCGCTCCCAGTTGCGGCCTCCGAGACCCTTCCTCTCGGGCAGCAGGGCCGTCCCATGGCCCGGGGCGCCTCGGGACGGCGTAGGGCAAACCTGGGGCCGCGGTGGGGGGTGGGGTGGAGACTCCGCCTCCATCCATCCCGGGATGGCAACTGCGGTCACCCCTCTAAAGCCGGGGTGGCAGGGGGGACAGGCGGCTACCGCGGTCCCCCCACCCCCCCACAGCTCGGGCCGCCGCCGCCGCCGCTCAGTAACACGTCCCCAGGAGACTCGCAGGAGCAACACGTGATGTGTCTACTTATCAGGGTGAGAGGGGGAGAGCGAGTCTCCGGGCGTGCGGGCGAGAAAGCGGGGCGGGGGGCCGAGACGGGGGCCGGGACGACGGCTAGGGCGCCGGGGTCGCCAGCTCCTCGCCCACCTCCCTCCCTGTGGGAGAAGAGGAGGAGGGGAAGTGACTGCGGAGTTGATGAACTTTGCACATCCAGAAACGCCATTTTGATTCCTTTTCCGGAACAAGTTTGCATCTCTCCTCGTTCTCTCTCCGAAGCCCACCGGTGCCCACCGCATCATGCCTGGGAGCCAAGCACCCTGCCCGGCCGTAAGTACGTGTCCCGGGTTCCGGCTCGCGGGACTTGGGTGGCAGCGAGATGTCTGGGGCACAGCCTGAGCGACCTTTTAAAGAACTTTTGGGGATGGGGAGGGTGAAGTCTGCAGAGCGCGTTGTACTTTTGAAACTTGGCGTCTCCTGGAGCGGAGGACCCGCACGCCCCACGCCGCGCCGCATGCGCTCGGGGCGGGGGGGCCGGCCGGGGATGAGCGCGGCAGCCCTCTCCCCTCAGGCTGTGCCGGGCCGCTCCTCCTCCTCCTCCTCCCCTTCCTCCGCTCCTTTCCCCTTCCCGAGCCGCCGGCTCTGCCAACCAGCTCCCGGCGCGAGCCGCCACGGCCGCCGCAGCGCCCGGCCAGCGGGACCTGATGCGCATCCATATTAGCCGTCCGAGCGCAGGAATCCGGCCCGACCCGCGCCGCCGAGTTTATTTTTAACCAGCACCGCCGGGACTCGGATGGTGCGCGCACCGCCTGCCAGAAACATCTTCCCAGCGCTGCTCTCCATCTTCCGCCCTCTCTCCCCCGACATCCTCCCCCCCATGTGGGAGGGGAAACTTTTCTCCTACATACTTTCGAGTCCCTCTCGGGCCGGGAAGCGCGGAGATGACGGCGCCCGCCCGCCCGCCTGCCGCTGCCGCAAGGTATCCGGGGGTGTTCGCGCGGGGGTGCCCGTCTGGGGTGTTCGTGCGGGGGTGTCCGCTCGGGACTGCTCGGTGGGAGCATCCGCCGCGCCCTGCTCTGCGGACTTTGATCCTCCCGGGCGGACGGCGCCGGCCGAGAGGGGGCCGCAGGCAGCCCCCCGCCCTCGCCCGTTCCGGGCTCGCGGTAGTGGTCACGCCGACCGCCGCCCTGGGGGCCGGGGGAGGAGGGGGCCGCGGCCGGGGCCGTGCGGGCGCGTATTGTTCCCTTGCCCTTCCGTTGGCGGGGTACGTGCTTTCGTGGGAGCCATCGGTGTGGAGTGAGCCTGCATCGCGGGCGGCGGGGGGGTCGGCGCCCGGCGCCGTCACGAGCACAGGAAGGAGGCCGGGAGCATCCGAGGCGGGGCCGGCCGCCCGGGCCCGCTCCGCCGCCCAGCTGTGGAGCGCGCTCGGAAACTTTTGTCCGCCGCCCGCTGGACCAATTTTTCGCGAGTTCTGGGGCTTCCCTTCCTCCTCCCATCCCGGCTCGCACCACAGAGCTGGGGAGGGAGGGCGGCCCGGTGGGGGGCGGGCGAGGCAGCCAGTTGCTGCCCCCACCCCCCCGCCCGCCTCGGGCCCGGCCCCCCGCGCCCCCTCCCAGCTCGCGGTCTCTTAGGAAACTGCGACCTTAATGGTCGCTAAGGAGCAGGGGAGGTCCTTCCCGTCGCCGACCCCCTCCCTGGGAAGCGGCGTGTTTTCTGGACCCGGCCGAGGGCGCGTCGAGGATGTGACCCGCTCCCCGGCCGCGCGTGAGTGCGGGACGCGGCGGCCGAGCCCCTTCTCGGCAGGGCCGCTTTCCTCTCCGGGAGGGGCGGGGGTCCGGGGGCGCGGGACGGGCCCTGCCCGCCGGCCGGCCGCTTGACAGGCGCCGCGTGCAGCTCGCGTCCCTCGCTCGCGGTGCATCCGTGATGGGTTATAAAAGAGGAGGAAAGTATTTCTCCTTGCTCAGCAGATTTGCCCTCCCTCGCTCCTTACTGGTTAGGAGATAGAACGTGAGCCCAGATCCGGACGAGCAGTTCACATTCCATTACGAAATTCTACACGGCTTCAGAGCCCGCAGCAGCGCACATTCGGGGCACTTTGGAGGGGGTTTCTTCTACTTTTGAGGATGCTGCTGCTGTTGGCGACAGAGGGAGGGAAGGGTGATTTGGAAATGTAACTTTTTGGTATGTTGAAAAACCTGTCTAGGGGTTTTCATTAGTAGAGAAGTGAATAGTCTTGTTTTAGAGTTTAGATTTAAGCTTAGTCCTTTAAAAGCCAATGGAAGTAAAATTTGCCTGTTGGATGGGGATGCTGGAAGTAGCGAGGAATTCGAGTCTCCTCAGTCTTGAGACTTGAAATGATTTTCTGCAAAGGCAAAGTTGCTAGTGCCTCCCTGTGTTTTTGAGATCGTTGCTTTTGGATATGTGGTGGTCTGTGCATGTGCACGAGTTTATTCGGAAATAAGTTTATTAAAGTGGAAGGTGGGAGAAAGAGAACTGCAAAGAAAAGAATATATGGTGGTGTTTTTGTTTTTTCACATCCGTGTAAAGCATCCTCTAGATTTGGTGCTTTTTCAAGTAGGCAGGTATGGTTTCTAAAGACATATTTTAACCCGGAAGTCTGAGTTAGAGGCTAAAGTCTTGGCTAAAACCTCCTTTAAAGAAAAAAACCCAAACATGTTTTTCTGTGCTGCCTGTAGGAGTCCACAGAACTTTTGAATGAATAGGTTCGAAATACTCTTCAAATAATTTATACAAAGGTGGACCACTAATTTTAGGATGTTTGTTTTGTTGTTTTTTTACCTCTGCCCTTTGGAGGGAGCCTTCTGGGTACCCGCTGATGGGTCCTGCTTTGATGTGCTTTGAGCTTTGGTTACACTGATGAATTAAACATTTGAATGGCTTTAATCAAGTTTTAAATGTGTTAAAAAATACCCCTCCTTTTACAAAAGAAAGGGAGAGAGTAACTCTTTGATTTAGTTATTTGTGTAGCTTGTGCTCCATTTCAGATTTGTGAACTTGCACTGCCTTATTGTTAAAAATACTGCTAAACTGGTAGCATTTTAGGATGTTTTGTCTTTAAAGAAGATTTGCTGGACATGTGATACTTTCAAGAAATGCTGCTGATGCTTACTGTTATGTGGAATATCATCCTCTGGGTTTTCTTTTCTTTTTTTTTTTTTTTGAGACAGCGTCTTACTCTGTTGCCCGGGCTAGAGTGAGTGCCGTGGCGTCAGCTTAGCTCACAGCAACCTCAAACTCCTGGGCTCAAGCAATCCTTCTGCCTCAGCCTCCCAAGTAGCTGGGACCACAGGCATGCGCCACCATGCCCGGCTCATTTTTTCTATATATATCTTTAGTTGGCCAATTAATTTCTGTCTTTCTATTTATAGTAGAGACGGGGTCTCACTCTTGCTCAGGCTGGTTTGAACTCCTGACCTTGAGCGATCCGCCCGCCTCAGCCTCCCAGAGTGCTAGGATTACAGGCGTGAGCCACCGCACCCGGCTGATGCCTATTCTTTACTAGTCATTATATTTAAAAATACCATCCTTGCCTAGAAGGTA
>CAUYRT010039284.1:0-12056 GCA_963574885.1 Lepilemur ruficaudatus | reverse complement strand
AGCCAACATCCTACTGAATGGGGAAAAATTAAAAGCATTCCCACTTAGAACTGGAACAAGGCAAGGTTGCCCACTTCTATTCAACACAGTGCTGGAAGTCCTTGCCACAGCAATCAGACAAGAGAGCAGAATAAAGGGCGTCTAGATGAGGGCAGAAGAGATCAAACTCTCACTCTTTGCTGATGATATGATATTATATCTAGAAAACCCCAAGGATTCAACCAAGAGACTCCTTGAATTGATAAATGAATTTAGTAAAGTCTCAGGATACAAAACAATACACACAAATCAGAGGCATTCATATATGCCAACAACAGTCAAACTGAGAACCAAATCAAAGACTCAATTCCCTTCAAATTAGCAACAAAGAAAATAAAGTACCTAGGAATTCTTTTTTTGTTGTTTTTTTTTTTACCTTTCCAGGGGACCTAGCACAGTTCTAGATATCCTATGCATATCTGGCAAAGAGATAAAGGGAGACAGGTAAGCTACCAAAAAGAGGTCAGGGCAGGAACCAGTGATGGAGGTGGGAATGGTGAGTGTGCTCACCATGCCAGAGTAGAGCTAGGGGAGGAAGGAAGCCCAGAGGCAGATAAAGAGGGACCCTGAGCATTTAAACTGGAGCTAATGACCTAAGGCAGTGGTACTCCCAGGGGACACTGGGCAATGTCTGAGACATGTTCAATTCTCAGCTGGGCCACGGTAGGTACCACTGGCACCTAGTGGGTAGAGGCCCAGGATGCTTTTAAATGTCCTACAAAGCACAGGACATAGCCAAGACTTAGCCAACCCCCAATGTCAACAGTGCTGAGGCTGAGAAACCCCGATCTAGAGCCATCAAATGTGGCTGGTCTAATTGCAGCCTTTCTTCACGGAGATCAATCTACATAAAGATAGTTTGGGCTGGAAGAGGGAGACTGAGACAAGGAGACCAGTGGTTGGGGATTGCAACATTTAGGGTGGAAAGGGTGCAAAATGGGGCCTTCACTTTCAAACTAAAGGGAGGGGAAGAGGAAGCACAGTGACAGGATTTGTGACAAGTGTCCACTTACCCTGATCTGATGAAGTTGGAGAAGTACTGCATGATTTTCAATGACAGGCTTTTCTCCTCCAGAGAAAATTGCCCCTCATATGCAGGGTGGAAGGGGAGCCCAAAGGCGTACTGCACATCTGCCAGCAACCCCAGGCTGGAAACCAGATGGACAGAAGCAGCAAAAGTTAAAGAAAAAATAAACCACTCAAAAATCCAGATGAGCCCCAAACCAATATTCCTCCCCCAAATTTCCCTCTTTGCATTATGCTCAGGGCTCAGCTTAACTGAGGTTTGGCGGGGCCTACATTTAGTCCAGTGGCCCCTGTGGGTGGATCCGTGGAAAACCTGCTGGCTGTGTGTGACCAGTGCGGAGCACTGAATTCTCCTGGAACAAGGCCTGTGTGTAATTTTCTGAGAAAGTCTTCTTTTTACCATACCCTGACCATAATACTTATGATATCACTCGATATTTGTTTGTTCATATAGTTACTGATAAAAATAATAATAAAAATAGCTTGTATTTGAGTCCATCCTTGTTCAAATATTAACTTGCAACATCACGACTTTTGAAGGTTGACATTTAGCCACGGAGCCCGCCCTGGTACAGTGCCTAGCACCTGAGCATTGTCCAGTAAATACACGTTGTGGCCAAACTGAACACCCAGTAAGCAGCAGGTGGATAGGAATGCAGGCCAGGCCAGTGGCTCGATGGTCTGAGCTGGATGTGGCAGGGGGAGTGTGGTGCTCGGGCTGGGGGAGAGAACACTGTGCCGGGGGAGGACTAGAGTGGGAAAACAGGAAGGGATTTTACAGCTGCATAGGAAAGATTTTGGCTTTGCCCAGAGAGAGGGCGGGCCTTTGCTCTCGGCTTCTAGGAGGTAAGTGATGCCTGATGGGAGTATCTTTGTTTAGGGCAAAGGTTGCCACACTGGACCTCAGGGTGGATGTAGCCATACCTGACAGCCTTAGGGTGAGGACTGGCCATGCCAGAAAGACCAACCATGGGATTTAGGATGGAAGTTTTGGGTAACCTTAGGTGACCTTCAAATGGAGTCAATCATGTGAGCAATCAATCAACAACACCTAAGTAATGGAGCCCCAGTAAAACTCTGAACATCAAGGCTGGGGAGCAGCCCTGTTGACAATACTCTATGTGTTGTCACACATCAATGCAGAGAGTGACATGTCCTGACTCTCCAGGGAGAGGACAGTGGAGCTTTGCATTTGGACCCTCCTGGGCTCTGTGCTCTGCTTCTTCCTTTGGCCAATCTTAACCTGTGTCCCCTCCCTGTGATAAATTGTGACTGTGAGCATTGCAGCTTTCAGTGAATTTTGTGAGTCCTTCCAGAGAGCCTTTGAACCTGAGGGTAGTTTGGGAAACCCTCATATTTGCAGTTGGTGTCAGAAGCAAGGATGGTGTTGTGTGGAGACCGTGTCTGCTAACCTTGTTGTTGTCCCAACTAATCACAAGAGCCGGACTCTAATTTCACAGACCTGGAAGATGAAGTCTGGAGAGACACTCTATGTGCCCAGAGGCACACAGCAAGGGAACAGCAGACCTGGACCAGAGCAGAGGTTTCTGGATGTGGGATGCCAGGCCCAGCAGCTGCCCCATCTGGGTTTTGGCTCCCCCACCTCCAAGCTGGGAGACTTCTGGCAAATGACATGATCACCCTGACTCCCTACTTGCTCATCTGTGGAATGGACACACAAATACTTACTTCTCAGGGTTTTTGTGAAGGTCAACATAAGATGGTGTATGCAGAAGGTACTTAAAAGGGAAGTAAAGTGTGGCCCAACTCTTTCTTGCCACATCATCCTACTTCCTGATATGATCCCTGTCTTTAAGGTCATGGCAGCAGCTCTGACCCGGGGTACAGAGGGTCTCCAGTGGTTCTCAATGTGCTGATACATTGGGCAGATGGATCCAAGGGACAGATGTTCTGGGAAATAACTCAAACAGGGTGTCTCCCAGGTAGAGGTGATGTGTGTGGAGGTTAAATGATACGAAGTGAAGTGCAATGCTTTCTGTTTGACTCTGGCTGGGATCCGGAGTGATTCAGAGCGACTACCCTAGAGACTGAGAATAGGGACCCTAGGCTTTGAAGGAAAATGTTTCAAGTGAAAAAGGCACCTTCCCGTTGCCTCTGCCCTACTCAGGCTGGGCACAGTGATGACAGCACAGGTGTGGGGGCCCTTCCTGAACACAGGGACCTTAGGACTACGAGCCAGTATTCCTACGATGGCCTTAAGAATTATCTCCGGGTGTTCGTGTGATTGGCAGCAGGGCATAGAATAGACGTAAACTCATCACCCAGATGAGACTCGGCCCTGTAACCCATTGCCTGTGTAACTTTGGTTGAGTCCTTTGACATCCTTATGCCTCAGTTTCCTCATCATAGAACACCAGATCAAATGAGCTATCGCATGTGGAACTCTAAGACAAGCATTTTTACAAATGCTGGTTATAATGATGATGATGGTCCTTATGGGTCAGTACTGGGCCCCTACACTGGAAGGCATCGTGGAAGGGATAGGAAACTGTGTAAGCCACACAGAATAGCTGGGAAGAGGAGAGTAACAGTCATGATGTGTGGTGTCTCTCTGCAGCTGTTCGCAGGTATCCTGGCTCTCTCAGAGCCGGTGGAAGCTTTCCTATTCCAGAGAGGGAAGCAGGAAGTGGCAAGTGTCATTTGCATTTGTAGGAACCTGGGACCGAAAGAGCTAAGTCCCTTGTCCAATATCAGAAATGTCTGTGACAGAGCTCAGGAAAGAGCCTCCGATTCTGCGGCTGCCGAGGTGGCCTGTTTGGCAGCCAGCTGTGCCCGGCTTGTGTTTAGAGCTACAGTTTCCTGAGCACCGGGATGCGCCAGGCGCCGTGGCAGGCCTTTAACACCCGTGATCGCCACATTCAGGGCCGGCTGAAGAAGGAAATGTCACCTTCCATGGACTTTCCAGGGAAAGACTGGAAGCTCAGAATGATACAGTGACACACCTGAGACACAGGAAGCCAGGATTCAAACTGAGGCCTCCCGGACTCCAAATCCAGTGCCCTGAGTAGTCTACCCATGTGCAAGGGACTGAGGATCCCTCAAAAGTAATCATGGTGCCAGCTGTTAATGGTGTTTTATGACCCACGCGGGGAAACGGAACACAAAACAAAAAAATGCCAAGCAGACAGTAGTTGTAACAATGGCAATGAAAATAATCTCTCAGACCCCAAACTGGCAGTTTACAAATCACTTTCACCCTTATTATCTCCACAACCCTAAAAATAGGCATCATTACTACTCCTTTCAAAAGTTGAGGAGACTTAGGCTCACAGAGGCCGTTTTCTTGCCAAGGCCCCATAACTGTTTAGTGGCGACGCCAGGACTTAAGCCTCAGTCTGCAGACTCCACGGCCCGTGTCCCCCTGGCCGGGTGGCCTGGGTTCCCTCCCAGCCTTGTCGCTGGCCTGGTTGAAGGTCTGTACTTTCTCAGTCACTACACCCCTTCTGTGACAGCCACAGGGAAGCCAGGCAGCCCAGGGTTCATAGGTGCCTCCCCATCCTTTCTCCCCCAACCCTGCAGACTTTCTCCCTTTGGAGCTGGGATCCTTCCCCTCACAGCGGGAAAAGCCTGTTTTCTAGGAGGCCCTCTGAAGAAAGTGTTGTGTCCATTTGCTATTGCTGTCCTAAGACATTATCACACTCAATGGCTTACAACACCACACAGGACTCCCTCAGTTCAGAAGCCCAGGGAGGGCCTCACTGCACTGAAGTCGCGGGATCAGCAGGCTGTTCCTGCTGGAAGCTCTCGGGGACCGTCCTTGTCCTGCCCATTCGGGCTGGTAGCAGGATTTAATTCCTTGCGGTGGAGGACCTGGGTCCCCGTTTTCTTGCTGGCTACGAAGGGAGGGCCATTCCCAGCAACCGGAGGCTGCCGTCCAGGGCCACTTCCTCACGCCGCATCTCTCTGACTGCGCCTCCCTCCTCTGCTATGAAGGACTCACGTGATTAGACGGGGCCTGCCAGGGTGACTCCCTGTCTCAAGCTCCTTCGCCTTAATCACACCTGCAAAGGCCTTTGTCACATAAAGGAGCATATTCGCAGGTGTCAGGGTTTAGGACATGGCCATTCTGAGGGGCCAGTGCTCTACCTGCCACAGTGGCCTTGTCCACTGCTTCCTCCAAATAAAGCTGTCTTCCACGTGTTCTAGTGAACAGACATAAGCTTTTGAAACCTGAGTGGCCATTTCAAAGCCTGGCTCAATCACTTAATGTCTGTGCAATATTGGGTGAGATATCTGACCTCTCAGGGACCCAGTGTCCTCATCTGTGAAAGGGTGACGCAATCCTGCTTACCTCGTGCTGAAGGAGGTTTAGCAATAGAGGATTTCAAAGCTCTCCCCTGTTTTCAGCTCATAGGCTCATTATCCTTGTCCTTTCCCTGTGCGAGACAGCTCAAAGCTTAGGCGTAGGGTCCTCAACTTGGGGGAGTCCCATTATAGGGTTTAAGAGGTCCCCAAGTTCCCTGAAATTGCATGTAAGTGTGAAGTGGATAGGTGCATCTTTCTTGAGAGAAGCTTTATAGCTTCCATCACATTCTCAAGGAGTCTGTGCCAAAGGTGTGCTGGTAAATACATAATAACTGGCTTCCGGGAGCAGCTGCAGTGGACACAGAGTCCTAGCTGTAGCATTTGCCAATGTTCACGGTGTAAACACTCCCTAGCCAACTTCAGACTACCAAAGTGACGTCCCTGAGCATGGAGCCATTCAGGGAGCAGACACATTGCTGTGTGCACAACTGGCTTCTGTCAACTACTGTGAGCAGGCTCCAGGCCGCTGTCTGAGACCTCAGAAAGGCCGCTGAGCACAGCTTTGGGGAAAGGCCTGGCATTCCGGCCCATCCAGTCTGTTTCATTCGAGAGCCTGTTGCACACGAGGATTTCTGCTTTGTTTTTTCCTCCACAGAGCTGATCTCTATTAGGATGCTGGAGTTATTTTGAGCAGTTTCAGGCAGACATCTGGAGGAGGGACACACAGTGGGAGCCTCTGAAGAGGGGATTTGGGATCAGGGAACCAAGTCCTCAGTGAACCTGGGTGTTGGCCAGGAGTCCCAGGACCCTCTGGAGGAAGACGAGGGGATTTGCATTCAGCATCAGCAGAGGGAGACGTGGGAAGAACGCACCAGGGCCCAACAAGGTAAAAGGAGAGAAGCTCCTTAGCTACCGGCCACTGTGTTTGCAGGTTGGGGGCAGACAGTTCACACGTGTTGATTTGGCTTCTTTGCTCTGTGCTGTGTTTGGTCACTGATAAATTGTGGGCCCACCCCCGTGGTGGCTGTATCGGTACATGGTCAGGACGGTTGTCTTTAGCTTTCAGTTGTCATCAGCTGTTTTGGTCATAATACTCCAGTGGGACTTGTCTCTAATCTGTCAGCTAATCATCCTATGCTCAGGTGAGATCTGAATCTTCTCATTGTCACATGGAGAGGAAGGTGTGAAGCCTTGGGAAAGCTCCCTGCCCAAACTGGCCAAGCTCGGCTCAAACCACACTTCTACCACTGACTCCCTGAGCCTCAGTTTTCCTATCAGTAAAATGAGTCTGTCCATCCCAGTGCACATGATACCACTGGATGCTCAGAGACAGAGTGTGGATGGAAATTTCTTTAAAAATTATAAATTGCCATTTGAGGAAGAGTTAATGTTGCCGATGTTGGTAAAGTTACATTTAGCCAGAGTGTGGAAAGAACAGACCAGCCACATAGCTCTGGGCATGACTGTGTGTGTGTGTGTGTGTGTGTGCGTGTGTGTGTGCATGCTTTTTGTTTCAGTTTCAAGATGTTCATGCAATTCAGTGAGGACCGTGGCAAACGGGACATGGGATATCAGGACTAAGACCCTACTCCACCCACATTTGCCAAATGTCTACTGTGTATTGTGCCCTAAATAGATGCTGAGGGTAAAAAGAGGAATAAGTCATTCCTTCTGCTAAGCCCACAGTCTAACAGGAAATGGAGATACGCCACCGTTTTTTAAAAATAAAATGCTGGGTGTTGTGTGATAGACAGATAGGTGACTATTGAATGACAAGAAATTGGAGAGGAGTTTATAGAAGTTAGAGAGGAAGCCACAGTGGACGTGTTCCCGGACAGATGGGGGGTTACTGAGTGAATGAAACATTGAGGGTCAGAAGAATTGAGGGTCACGTTTCAAATGGCTGGGAACACTGGAGGGTTCTCAGCAAGAGAGTTTCAATTGCAGGACTTTTAGAAGGATTACTAGAGCTGTATGGGAAGAAGACTAGAACTGAGAGCTCCTAAGGTGACTGCCATTGTCCGGAACAGACAGAACATGGATTCTTTCCACTTCATCTTCCCCAACCTCACCTCTCGGCCCCACCGCTCACCTTACATCCTGCCCATGCTGCTGTAGACTCGCGGGAAGGCTAAGCCTGCATCCCAGCAAGCCCAAAGCTCGTGCATTGCACAAGTTCATGGATGCTTGGGGTGCATCAGGAAGCCACAAGACTGAGGTCATGTCCCCAGAGGGGTGCCCCTGACATCAGATTCTACCGGACAGATGGGCTGAGCCCGGGCTCCCCTCAAGGTGTGATGAGGGACTGAGGAGGATCTTTCTTGACAGAAACAAGACATCGTTTTGCACTACCGAGGTTGTCCTACTGGTAATGGGGTGAGGAGGCTTGTGCTGGGGAAAGGCCCACTGCATTCCAGCCCACTGGATTGGACTGGTCAGAGAGGCTGTGGGTGCAGGGACTTCTGTCCCTGTTGTTTTGTCTGCAAGAGGAAGTTTGTTGACCTCATCACCATAAAATATACTTTCTTTCTTATCCCCGGCCAGCATCTCTATGTAGCTTCCTCCAGAGGAAATTAGGGAACAGGGAGGAATGAAAGTCCTTCTGCTTCCCAGGCTTTCTTTCTTTTTTTTTTTTTTATTGAGAAGTTGAGGAAGTGTTAAATGACTTATGCATAGAAGCCTATAGTGTGCCTCTCTTTGGCAAACCTAACATGCCAAAGTTCACATTCTGCCTATGAATTAATCAGAAAGTAATTATTTGATTTGCAAATTGCTTGTGTTTTACAAAAGGATTTGCTATGCAATCCTTTAAAGAAACTGAGCTCCCTAATTTACTTTAAATAATGCAGTCCCACCCAGCCCCCAGTGAAATACTTGTAGTATTTCCCTAATTTTCTAAAGCCCAGCAGAGCTGTATAATAAATTGTTTTGCAGTAGAGTCAAACCTTTCTACTGATTTGCTGGATTAACCTGAACATTTTATTTCCCCTGTAAAGCACGACAGCTGTTACCCAGAAAAAGCCAACCTTTCCAGGCCCAAAACATCTATTTTCACTTAGGTTGTGTGTTTGCCAAGAGCCAAATGTCTAAGCTTTTGTATTTGTTATTGTGATTATATGGTTTCACTAAGTTTTTTGAATATTGTACAGATGCCCCATCTTTAAGAACCCCAAACTGGAAATCATAAACCATGCATTATGTTTATGGCTTTGCAAGACAATCAAAGGCAAGACTGTAAACAGCATTTTTTGACTCAAGCCTTTGACCCTGCACCAAAAGACTGGCAAGGGAATGCAGGTTTATATGTTTAAAGTCAAAACGAAATGTTTAAGGTATATACTTATCTCATTTATTCTTCCCAAGTTTTCATTTTAATTGACTTTTCTAACTGACCACCCCATTGGATAATAGGGTTTATATTCTACATTCTATTTTTTTTTTTTTTTTAAAGATGCTTGGTGTTTCAGTGAGCTGTGTTGTGGGTGTGAATGAAAAGACCACTGGGCATTGTATAATATAGAACACACTTTCTTAAAAATCTGCAATGCCCTCCGATCACTCTCAGATAAAATACTACCCCCTTGCCTGCCATGGCTTACACGCGCCTATGTGAACTATACACAGGACCCCGTCATTCTCCCTTGTACCTTCAATTGCTCTCCTCTTCCTCAGTAGACTCCTGATCCGTGTTCTTCTTTAACATCGGACACGCCGAGCCCTTTCCCACCTCAGGGCCTTGGCATTTGATGACCTCTCTTTTGGGACTGTTCTCTGTTCCCTTTTACAGGAGGGCCACACCTTACTTCTCAGTTCTTGGCTCAAATGTCACCTTCTCAGAACGTTCTTCCTCATCACAGACCACAGCACCCTAGTGTGCCTCCTTCCTAGTGTTGTCGTCTGACCTCACTCTGCTTATTTATGTGAGCAGTGTCTGTTCCTTGCATACCACCCCTAGGCGCCCATCAGGTCTAGCCCCCAACTAGGCTCATGCCAGGGGGGCAGCCCCTCTCTGCCTCACAGGCTGTGCCATCTTTAGGGTCTGGAACAGGATCTGTGGCGTAAAAGGCATTAGGTAAACATCTGTCAAATCAACGTTGAAGAAGATACAAAGTGTAAACCCTATTATGTTGTGGGCTTGGAGTGGCCAGTTTCAGAAAATGATTTATTTCCATCTACACTGGGAAATAATCTTGTTCATCATGTAGGACGTAGCCAGGCCCATGGGTCTGATTCAAGAATTTAGCCACTTAATATTTTCTCTGGTTTGTTAATTCCAACAAACTCACCAAGACAGTCAACTAAAAAGATAGTATTTTAGATCTGGAATGTTAAAGGCCCCTGGAACGCACAGAAATATCTAGAATGCAAATGGAGTGGTGTACAAAATGTCTTGAGTCTAGAATTTACGGCTTTGTTTTCCAGGGTTGGGAGAACTTACAAAGGAGGAACATTACTATATCTTTAGTCATTTTGATTGTTTTTTTTTCCCTGTCGGAGTCTTATTTATCTTAAAAGGAAAATACCCCTAGCTACTTAATATTGAACATCTGCAACACATCAGGTGTTTACCATACATTATCTTGAACCTCATACTATGAAGTAGACGTAACTTTACCCATTTCATAGGTGAGGAAATTAAGGTAAAGGAACTGGTTCAAATGCAAACAGCTAATAAATGGAGGAGATGGGATTAAAAATTTAATTGATTTATCCTCAAAGGATGTGTTCTTTCACTATACTGGGCTGCCTCTTTCAAAATTGAAGACGAGTCTAACATCCTTATGGAGCCTGAGTAGGTGGCTAATCCCAAGAGCCCTACTGAAGCCCTTCTCCATTCAAACATAAGTCAAATGTGGTCTCTCTGAAACATCTTCGGCACCATCAGGGTGTGGGAACGACACCCCAGCATGCTGGAAACAAAGGCCTTCAGAATAGGGATCGGACACAGCACACAATTCAAGTGCCATCGCCCACACAGAGCCTCATGATGAATTTCCATGGAAACTGTGAACTCCACAGCTGGCCCAGCCCCCAGGAATCTTGAGCTGAGGCCTCCACATCCTCTCTGAAGTGGCTGGAGCCCCTCATTCAGTGTCCCGTACCCAGAAACCACTTCAGTTGTGGTGGCTTTTTTCCTAGGGCCTGTGACCTGCAACTTGGATTTTTCCAACACAGTACATCAAACAGTATCCGTGACAGTCACCTAATCAGAGCTAACTCTGTGCCAGGCAGTTGGGCCCCCATGCTGGCCGTCTGCCTGCGCTGTCTTATTTAATTCTGACACAGTCCTGCAGTAACCACTGTTATTAGCTCCATTACATAGAGGACGAAACCAAAGCCTAGAACAGCACACAGTGAGTGGCAGAACCGGATGTAGAGACCTCTAAGCGCAGGCAAAAACGGAGAACAAATCGGTGCTATGGTCTACACTCGCTGGGACCCAGAGCACAGACTAGGGCTGGGGGTGGGGTTCCCTAAACCTGGGCTGGCCACAGAGTCTCAGTCCTTAGCTTGTGGGTTACAGAGGACACAGATGGGGCTCCTCTGGGGAAGACACTTGGACCAGTGTGTCTTTGGAAAGGGGCTGTTTAGAGAAGATGTCACCTGTGAATTGAGGAGGTGGAAATGCCAGGGATGGGCGGAGAGGGAAGGGTCCTCGCAGAGTGTGCAGGTGGCGGGGTGAGAGATGGCTGGGCAGGTGAGAAGAGGCATTGGGGAGAACATGCAGGGCCTCAGACCTGGGAGGGGACAGCAGACCAGGGCCCCTCTGGGTGTGACCATATAAGAGAGGCCTGTCAGCCTCCCAGGTCAACTTCGTAACAGAGAAGCGTGGAAGCCGCCCTCTGTGGTCCTGTGATGCATTCTGTCTGCCTGAGTGGGCCCCGTGGGACCTCTAGCAGGGGTCTGCATTGACTCAGGGGGCTGCCACTCCCCTTCAGGTGCCGTTAGTGATAACCGCGGGTTTAATGGATCCAGCAGTGGTTCTCAACCCAGGGCGATTGTGCCCCCAGGAATGTTTGTCAATGTCTGGAGACATTTTTAGTTGTCTCAGCTTAGGGGACTGGTACTGAGTGGGTAGAGGCCAGGGATGCCGCTAAACATACTACAATGCACAGGAGAGCCCCCACCACAAGGCGTTATCTGGTCTCAAATGTAAACAGTGCCAAGTTAAGAAACCCTGGACTACAGTCATGGTTGGAAATCCCAGTTCCCAAAACAGACGGCCATAGAGAGGAACCATGGAAGAAACGGGCCCCAAATGTCCCCAGTGGGCAGAGCTGAGCAGGACAAGGCTGGTGAGTTTTGTTCTCTCATCAGTAACCTTGGTGATCAAGGCTGCCAGGTGTTGCAAACACAGACACACACTCACACACAGGCACAGACACATGCATACACACATACCAGAAGCCAGCTGTGGGCTAAACACCACACAGGCACTGTCCCCCAAGCCCTTCCCCAGCCCTATGATATAGGCCTAGTACTCTCCCCAGGTCACATGAGGATACACGGAGGCTCAGAGAGGTTAAGTGACTTGGCCAAGGCCACACAGCTCATAAGTAGCCACAGCAGGCACTCAGTAGGGTTTAGGTTGAAGTGGGCGCAATGGAAAGAAAACTGGAGAGAGGGCAGGAGACAGGGTGTGGGCCAGGTTGGCATTATTGGTTCTGGGACTGGGACATAATCACTTTGCCTCCCTGGGCTTTTATTTCTTTATTTGTAAAATG